>VDFB02029171.1:0-114132 GCA_007258455.2 Sequoia sempervirens
AGTAAGTCTGGCAAAATCGTGGTAATTGAATTTTAAATATTAGCTTGGTCAGCAATGGCGATGATAACTGGAGAATAGTTCAATTGTTTACAGGGTGAATATCTGAGTTGAATCGAACTCCTGTGAATCTTCATAGGGACATGAATCTTATGTTTGTCTAAATGGTGGATGTATTTGATTAAATTTGAACAATCAAACAAACCTGGTCAACATCTCTTCTGCCAGGAAAATTAACGGAGTTGAGTAAAATGACGGGATTTGGAGTGACGGGCCAAAATTGTGACTTAAAATAACAGCACCGTTATTGTGCAGAAATATTCAATGGTAATGTTCCGGCGGGCTATGTTCAAACATGGAAGTCAAACGAATAGCATATTGAGTCTCTGTTGCTGGTAATCTCCAGTCGTGGCTGTAGCTTGTAACGGAAAAATCTCTTTCCTCAGTCGTGAGGACTCGTACAATTTCCTGGAACGCTGCAGGTGATGAATTGAATTCAAAGATTCAAACTTTGCATTGCACAGTATCATGGTTTTAATCTTCCCAGCAGTAATCTTATTTGAGGGGCATTTCCTGTAGTCTCAACTCAAACTGGTGAAGTTTATTTGAGCGACAGAGTCAAATGATGCTTGTGAACGAATCTGTACAGATTGCTGCTCCAGTTGGTTGTAAGAATTATTAAGATGTTGGCTGCTTACTCAGTTCTGTTTATGAAACCTGGAAACAATTGTATGTGTGGGATTACTGATCATTGGTACATTGTTCTGCACATTGAAACTGCCAATAGATTGAATCTCAAGCTCATTCGATCCTTCAAGGTTTATCTGTGCAACTCCTTATTGACGTCAGATCAATTCTTGTTCCCCATTTGTTATATGCTGATCAGCAAGTTAAGTTCAGTGAATTTTCTGTATGTTTGCTTTAAATAATTTGTTCAGTTCTGGGAAAAAACTATTAAATGCTTTTCTGAGCCAACATTAAACAAATCAAGGAACATACAATCAAATATTCACAAGACTCTTTTCTGCACATCACGAAGGACAGCAAAACTTAGTATACATTTGGAAGGGTAGCATATTACATGTAATGAAATTATTTGCAGAAGAGAAGAATATAATAGGAAATAAGCTGCAAACACTCATTAACAATAAGCCACTTCAAGGGGGCAATCCTCCAAAAGTCCCCAACAAGAACAAAATTCACAATATCCCAAATCTGGTCTTATATATAGATTATATATTATTATATATTTAAACTTTATATAAAATAAATATTAATATTAATACAATATAAGTATTATATAATATATCATATAAATATAAATATAATATTATAAAATTATACATTAAAGCATTAAGTGGTGGAATGGGTAGCTTTAACACATTAAGCATCCACTAAATCTTAGGTTCAAATCCGTGGTCTATCTATGGTGCATGGCTTAGGGCTATTGCACACTACCCCAGTTATAGGGGCTCACCTTGTACTCGATTGCCATAGTGGTTGATCCAAGCCGCATGGCTGCAATTCCTAGGTATCAAAAAATATTATATTTATATATTTTTAATATTTTGTGTATATATTGTACGGCCAAACCTAGCCATATTGAACCCAAGGAAAAAAATTGTCATACTCATACCATGTGATGTCCCCTCGCTAGACAATTCTCGGGAACAGTGTGTTAACCCTTTATTGGACCCTTGTGGGCTAGCCAGATTGGTTAGAGGGTCAGTAGTACTTTCTGGAGAGTTTGATCGTTCTGGTTTTCAGAGCCCAGTGACTAGTTCACAGCAGGCGTTGGCATTTCAGGAGTTCACAACTTCTGACGGCACAGGAATATTCTGAGTTTTGAGCGAGTTATGGAATTTTAAGTGATTAAGTTAATTATTTAACTTAATGCCTTTTATTAAAGTCACATCGACTTTAATATATTTTTATATCACTTAAAATGTTCTAAAAGGAGATTTAATATTTTAATGACTTAAAATATTAAAGTGTGCTCAAGTATTAAGTCTTGACTATTGAAAAGGACTTAATAAAATATTAAAAGATTTAAATGATTGCAAAATGGCGTATCTTCTTGGAAATGCGTGCCATTTAGGTATAAAGCAATCTTTGGCAATGAGAAACTCACCTTTTGACATTTTGACTTTGCCTTGTGCTATTTCCTGTGCATTCTCCTGTGATCATGGTTTGAACAAACTGCCATTGAAGAACGATACCTCTTCAGTGTGAGCACTCTTGAGATTGTGAAAGATCAATCGAATCAGTGCATGTTGAGGACTTCATTCAGAGGTTCTACAGATTCAGACAGAGATTATATATATTGAGATTGCTTGTTGTTTGCAACAAATGAGGGTTTCTTCCTGGTGGCGCATCCTTCTTCAGAGTCAGAGGCTTCCAGCAGAGATTCTTTCCATTCCTTCCTTGGCCGTACGGCCTACCTTGGATATTGTGCCTTTAGAGAGGCGTGTGAAGGGTTAGGCTGAAACGCCTCCCTTTTGTTTGATTTTTGTCTTCCATCATTGGCGTCCAGCATTTCCAGAGGATTGTATCTAGTTTCGAGGCAGGAGAAATCAGATCTGGAGATTTGGCGTGCTTATATGCTTGATTTCACCATTTCCGGCTGTCAAACTGGCAAATTCTTTAATTAAATAATCTGGAGATATTCTGGTATGTGTATCATTTGCAATCTATTTGTCACAGTTAAATAATGCAATCTACACTTCCATTCTGAAGCAAATAGTGTAAATTTACATTTTATGAGCATTTATGATGTGCGCCCCTTCTCTTCTATCTATCAAACATTCTCTAAAAAATTAAACAACACCTAAAGACTTAAGAAAATTTGGGGTTTGAGTTGAGAGCCAGCAGGGCTCATCACATACCAACAAAACAAACCCAAACCCATACTCGAACTAACAACTTAAATACTATTAGTACAACCTCTAGAATATGTAATTTATAGAAGGTATAAGCTTATATGTTTAAAAATATAGTTCTTTTAAACCAGCTGCAGTGCTCAATATCTTATCATTTCCCCAAAATCTCATCCAACCCTGGACTTGCCACACAAGCAAATGTAGTTGGTGTATCTTTATGTCCATTTATTCTCATCACATCTATAGCCATGGTTCTTGATTCCACGTTTAAACAAAGATCAACTAGTTGCAATCGATAAGGAATTGGCATATCCTGGGTTATGATTGATAACACTATGAGGTTATGAATGAATAGTTCTAGTAGGCCAACAAGGGTGGGTGGGATGTAAAAATGAATTTTCAAAAATCAAATGGAAGAACATGCTAGTGCCAATGTGGAAAATCCTATTTTTTTATGTCAATGCCTCATAAAACTTCTTTCCTATCATATAATTTTTTTATTTAAATATGTTTTTTTGTTTTTCTGTCCCAATTCACTCAAGCTCATCCAGCATGTGCCCTAAGCATACCTAAGCAAGGACCTAAACCAATTCAGTTCAGGTATGTCTAAGGAAGTACATGTCCCAAAGAATACAATAATTTTACCCAAGTATCCAAACATCAAATTGATTAGGGACACTTGAAAGAACTCACTCTTCAGCTACGATCCATGTTATTGTCATTTACTTAGGGCCTAATTATTGCTCTATGGTCTTAAATTCTTAATGCTCGTGTTTTTTTAAGGTTTTGGAGCTTTCTTAAAAACAATAAAATCATGAAAGAAGGCATATGCCATGCAGATTATTGTTGCCTCAAAGGCCCCAAGAACCCAACCTATATCTCAATAGGGTACACACGAGGGCTGCTGCCCCTGAACGCTACAAGGGGCACTACCCCTCAACCCTTGTCAGGGGCTGCTGCCTCTATTCTCCCCACTCTAGTTTTAAAAATAATAAAGCAAAAGTTGTTTTATGCTGCACTAGATGGAATAGCAGTATTATTTTCTTTATTTCACTTGAAGTAACAAAAACAACCTTCTCCCCTATTGTATGAACTTTTTAATGTTCTTTAGTTTCCCAAGTTTTTTCTAATAAAATTTTGAGTAATTGAATTCTATTTATGGTTCTGGTTATGGAATCGCAGCATTATTTTCTTTATTTCACTTCAAGTAAAAAAAACAACATTCTCCCCTATTTTATGAACTCTTTAATGTTTTTTAGTTTCCCAAGTTTTTTCTAATTAAATCTTGAGTAATTGAATTCCATTTATAGTTCTAGTTATGGAATAGCAGCATTATTTTGTTTATTTCACTGAAGTAACAAAAATAACATTCTCCACATTTTATGAACTTTTTAATGTTTTTTAGTTTCCCATGTTTTTTCTAATTAAATCTCGAGTAATTGAATTCCATTTATAGCTGGTTTGCTTAGTCAATCCCAGTCCCAAGTAATTCTACTATGTTCTCTTAACTCTCTACTATCATCACTCTCTCAAGCATCCATATGCTTCAAAAATCCTCTGCTTAGCCCACACTTTTGCATTTCCTTTTGCAAAGCTTGAGATTCCCTTTGTTCCCCAATGGATCCCCAATTGTCAAAAAAACAGATCGTTTGTAGCTGTTTCTTACATTTTCTATTGCATTCAAGCAAAATTGCCACTCTCACAAACAAAACTGCCACTATCTCAAGTGCAAGCACCAAGTTGTAGATTAGTATTGACAATTTCTGAATTTGAACTAGAAAATTTTTGTTTTAATTGAATTTTTTAATGCACTGATCATGTATTTTTTCCCTTCTGCCATATGGACTGTTAGGCCTTGAGATAAAAGTTATCCCAAAATACACAAAATCCATCAAAAATAAGTAAAATATGACCCTAGCACTAAAATCACTTCATCTTGTAAGCATACTCACCTTAGGCCTAACACAATTGAGTAGTGACTTCGACTACAGACACTAGTTTATTAGTAGACTCTTAGACAAAATATAACGACATATTACATTGTAGAAATTTAACTCCAAATTTTTTGTAGTTTACTATACTTGATTTTTCATTGATGCGACTTATAAACCATCATGATGATCTTTATAGACATTTTGGCATTTATGAACAACTGCTGCACAATTATGAATTTGATTTTCTGTAAGTATTTGTATTTTTTTATGCAATCGCTATCATGCTTTTCCATGCATATACCACATGTTCTTTGGTGACCTCAGGCCTTGGCTTACATATTACAAATTTTGATGTCCTAAAACCCTCTGAAATACCAATTTCTTTACCATTTCTATTTTCCCTTTCATTACCCATTTCTCATTTCTGATAACTTAAAACCTCTCACTAACTCCATTAAACCAATGCAGAAAGAACAATAAAATATTAGTATTAGAAGAATGGTTGCTGACTCATTTCAATGCTAATGTAGGTGCCATTTGAACAAGACTCTAAAAATAGAATTAGAACACCAGACAATGGAAACAAGAGCCAAAGGCATAATTCTGCAAGTAGATGAACCATATAAAAGGATGTATTAAAGAGCAAAATTAGATTATCAATCACCTTAATATATTAACAGATCAGTTACTTGAAACTTGAAAGCATGTAGATTCAAATGTGAGAAGTGCTATCTGCAAACATTTTTTTCAAAAAATACATTGATTAAAGACAACAAATGTTGATTTACATATTGCCATAGCATGATATCAGATATTTAAAATATACTGCCACTTGGCAAGTTTATCTTTTTAAGAATGTTTTGTAATGTGGAATGAACAAGGAACATGACCTGGCAAGACTTTTGATTCCGAGTATTAATACAAGTTGCTGAATACGATTTTAAGGGACTCAAGAGATGAAACTTGGTGAGACTCGGTGAGACTTCTTAAGATTTGACAAGAGTCCACCAGCATTCAAATTGAGAGAAAAACATATAAAAAGCCACAAAAACATAGTTTGTTCTCAATCTCTATCTGAGAAGTCAAAGCAACCATGCAAGGTTTATCCAGTTGCACAAAGCTGAATATCACCATAAATGACAAAATTATGCAAAGTTTTTTCCGTTCACTGAGGTTTTTCAAATGCAGGTATAAGTTTGGCATCAGGATGCTTCTTCCTTATTGCTGAAGGGAAAAGGGTGAGCCTCATTTTTTTCAACATTTCCATTTTTTACAATTTTTCAGTTTGTCAAGCCTTGGAAATTGTCCTATCCAAAGCTGAGTAGAAATAGCACCCTCATCAAGTCTGCACTGAGTCCAAGTCTCACTACCATGGGTTAGCCGTCAAACTATAATGCCATATGAACTTCATTCCAATGTGATTTTACAGATGTCATTCTGCTCTGCAAAATGTCAGACCAGACTGCAGGGTTTTTTAAGATAGTATTGCATCTCCTCATATTGTAAGAGATGGCATTGTGCTTTCAGAGATGTCAGACCAGAATGCAATGGCTTTGACAATAATGTTGTATCTCTAAAATTATCAGAGATATGATAAGATTGACACATAAGAATGGAAATAAAACAATGTAGGAGATAAATCACATACCACACGAGATGTTTGTGGGCCAAGATGCCACAATTCAACAATCTATGGTGATAATCATCATCTAAAGTTCAACAATTTTCATCGATTCTACTGTGCTTACAAACAGATATCAACAGCGAAACAACAAACATATTCACTTTGCAAGAGGTTTATTGATTTGTTCATCATCATATCAGTTTTAGAGTAGCAATGTCAAAGTTTGTTCAACAAATTTCATCATTCAATCAAAACAATATCAGCAGCTTGTAATCAAACCCTAGGTTTTCAAGATATAGTATCATTTCCAATCAGTGGAGGTTATATGAATTGTTTGAGAAGAGTTGCCAAGAAAAACTAAGGATTGTTCTCATTAGGAATTATTAAAAATAGGAGATAGATGCTAATAAAGAAAAAAAGATCGATACAATGATAGATATGTTGGGTCAAATGCTCCACATGATGCAAAATGATATAAATGCTTCCAGAAGGCATGATGAGTCAAGCACTTCAGGAGCTAGTAACAAAAATCAGAACAGTTGCACACAAAGAACAGTTGTTGGATCTATTGATCGACAACTAAAACACAATTTCACTTGTGAAGAAGAAGAAAAGTCTGAGCTAGGGGTCATCAAAATGAATAAATTTCTAGCTTTATTAATACTACGGAGTAAAATTCAACCTGAAAAGGATTCAGAAAAATCAAATGAAGAGACTAAGGAAACCTTGGAACCAGTGACAGATACACTAGAGAAAAATTCACAAGAGTAAGAGATCAAGGAAGAATTTGTAAAGCGTAAGTCAAAAGTGGAAGGGCTAAAACTAGAGCTGCCAAAAATTAAAAAGGAACAAATCAATGGGAAAGAACAGAAGGGATCCACCATACAAATTAGAGATGAAATTAATCTACAAGGTACCAGTATGGAGGAGCATATAACTATGGGGAATGTGGAATTTGGCCCCACTAATCTTCATGCTATCAATTCAGGTCACAGGTATTGTAGTACCACTTCAAATTCTTCCGAATCAAGAAAAAAAGGGAAGCTTACCTCATTTCAAGCAAGTGCAACAGAGGTAATGCTGGATCTTAAATTATATGAGGAATGGGAAAGAGGGGCAAAAGAAGCTAAGTTGATAGCTGCTCAAGCAAAACATCTGCAGGCATTTTAGGAAAAGTTTGATCACATGGATAATGAAAATCAAGAGTTTAGGCAACAACTAGGTGCACTCCTACATCTTGCATGGGAACCTCAAAAGGTGATGACAAAGCAATTGATCTTGGGTTTGCAAGTTGGAGTGATTGATCCCTTTATCCACCAAGGACCAAGAAAGGTTAGTCTACTTAACATCATCAAGGAAGAAAAAGGTAAGCATCCTAATCATTCCTATGAGTACAATTCAAAATATGAAAGAGATGATAATAGCATAGATTTATGTCTATGTTCCCTCAATATTTTTGTCATCATGGAAAGTACTCTCAATATGGGAAAAAAGTGAATGATGTGACTTGCAATAAAGGACACCTAAAACCTTTTACTCAAATACAAAATTGGCCACGCACAAAGGAGTGGGATTCCTACAATTCATCATGGAAAAGGATGCAACACTCTACTGTTGTCTTGGATGTTTGCAATGTCAATGAAGAGTTTGTATTCATTGCCCAAGATCTTTGGCGAATATGTAATGAAAGAGCACAATATTGTGGCACCACGTGATATCATTCAATTTGATCAAGCTTATTTTTCTTGTTCTTTTATAAGGCGCAAATCTATTGAAGGGAATATATGTGCTTTTGCTAAGATACATGTTTCACAATGGCAGTTGAAAGATAAACATATCGTCAAATATATGAATGAGCAAAATTTTTATAATAATTGGGTTGAGCAAAGCACATTGTTTCACAACATACCTCCAAGATGACCACCTGATAGAAGATAGCGGATGAAAATGGATTTTTGTAAGCAAAGAGTAACTAGTGAAGGCTCCCTTGCTGCTACGGGAAATGGAAATGGTACAAAATTTCCCATCTTCTTATTATGGTATTCATTGGATGGAATCTTTGGTCTAAAGGTGACATCATCCCACAAAACTCACAGTGATGCACATAAGTTCATACATCAAATGGCAATTAGTTTATGTGATTATGAAAGAACATACTCCTACACCTATCTATGAAAGGAATCTATTGCAGAGTGAAGATATTTTTGTCATCATTGGAAATGGGGAGGAGGAATTTATCTTCAGCACTGTTCTGGGGCAGCCAATACCATCCATAGTGCAGAACTATAATGCTCCTATGTTTTACATTTTGGATAAGTGGAGACAAAGGCAAGCATTAACAGAAAACATCATTTTGGTTCTTGCACAAAAGAGTCGACCAATAGCTAATCCGAAATTCACCTACAGGCTATGTTCCACGGCATTTCGGGGACGGGGACGGGGACGGGGGGAACAGCTAGGGGCGCGTTTCCGGGATGTTTCCTAGGGGCCATTTTTAGGGGATAGTAGGGGACGGCGACATACAAAATACATACATATATATATGTGTGTGTGTGTGTGTGTGATTTTTTCAAAATTTATTAATATATTATAGACAGAGAGAGGGAAAGAGAGAGAGATATGTCAATAAATGGCTCTAAAAAATATAAGAGCCCTCTACACATGTGACTATCATGTTCATGAATTACCAATATCTGATATCAATCAGCCCATCCATGATAATATAGCAGCTTGTCCTCAGTCAAGTCTGCCTCATGTCCTCCATCATCATATTCAACTTAGAGTGCTCTTTATCAAGGAGGCTAGTGTGTAGTTTATGTTTTCCAAGGGTTTAAATGATGGACCAACATAAATTGCATCTTTGAACATTTGTTTGAAATAGAGAGAATGTGGTTAGCAGGCTGTCCTACTTCAAAACTTGAATGCTCTTTTGGAAATTTGAGCAGCTTGGGTGATCACTGTTAGATGTTTGAGAAACTAGATCTAATATTTAGTTTCAGTAGATTTAAACTGAGTAGTTGGAGGGGTAGTTTCTCTGCAAATGCCTGAACTATTGAATGCCCTTTGGAAGAAGTTGGTTTTATTCCATTAAAATCCAAGTTTTGTCTTGTGGGATGCACTTGTTAGAAGATGAGGAATAAATCTGCAATGACAATGGCGAAAAACCTAACAAAAGGTACAGATTTGGAGTGGCACAAGTGTGTGAGGCTTGTAGATGTCATAGTAGAACCTAGCGGCATGCCAATTTTTTTAATAATTGCATCTTTCAAAAACCAAGAATTGTGTATTGTATACATATGTGAATACAAAGTTTGAATTTCCTTAAAGCTCTTAAAGGTTAAATAAATTTTTAAAAATTGATTTTTTTAATGTTTCCAGCCTTCAGAAAGCTCGTAGTCGGCAGGGGACGGTTAGTCGTACCCGGTACGACGAGGGACGTTTCCAACGTCCCCAATCTGTACCAGGGACAGGGAAACATCCCCAATTGGCCGGAAACGTTTCCTGTTGTTTCCTTCAAATTTGCTTGATTCGAGGATGGTAGGGGACCGTCCCCTTTGCATCCCCCCGTCTTGAGGACGACTAGGGATGGGGACAGTGGCTTTTGGGGCAAGGGACGTGTCCCCATGTAACACAGCCTACAGGGCTATTTGGGCTAATAAAAGTCAAATGGCAACTATACTTCATACTAATATCTTCACAATCAACCAATGTCATAAGGTTGAAATGACATGCATAGAGACACCAAGAGAAGTTGGGGACTCCAAGATACTTGGTACAACAAAGGCACAACTTCATCTTGCTCCTACTACTAATTTTGAACAGCAACATAGTTCTTTTTGTAGGAAGCCATCTACTTATCATGCTTGTGCTAATAGAGGGAATAGAGAGTCCATCAAAATACCAATGCGGGAAGGAGATAGTTATGCTCCTAAAATTTTGCGTATGATACAAGCTATGAGGATTTTTCTATCTTGCAGGAACACGATTAGACTTCATATAGTAGTGTGTGACCAACAATCCAAGCACGGTAACCCAAGAGGGTGTTCCTTCAAAGATAATTCCAAGGAAAGATCTCATTGGGAAATTCTCACTAATTAGAGATTAAGGAATGTTGACAAAAATGGCATACTTGGGGTAACATTCATCTTCTCCATAGGTATTGAACAATTCATTAGCAAGTGGGCATCAATCGCAAAGATTCCAACTATTTCTTTGAAAGAGGAAACATTGATACACTTGTAGCAAGTTTTCATCTCATGGTTGGACAAACAGCATGTGCAATGATTAATTGCTTGGATTGGCAAAATGTACTTGCTACTCTCCAAGATGGTGGGGCATCCATAAACATTTTAGCTAAGGCAATACAAGCAACTCAAGGGTATTTTAAGCCAAAAGAACAAGGTTTAAATTTCATTAACCTTATAATGGCATTGAAGGACTATCTTCACAGACAAGTTAAGAAAAGCATAGTAACAACTCTTTAGGGACGTCATTGTAGTACAAGTCGAGCATAACTAAGATAGTCGAAGAAGCATTACTTGGTGCAAAGTTTCCAATTCTTAATTATATTAGAGTAGGACAAAAAAGGCTAACTACATCACAAGAAGGATTGAGGATTGGGAAATCTCCAAAGATAATTTCGGATCGTAGTAACTCCAAGATCATCCTAGTTTGCAATTGCTTGAGGACAAGCAATCTTGGTAAGGGTGGATCGTAATGTCCCCTCTTTAAATTTACACTATGTCCAAACAAAGGTTACATAATAGATAAAATAAAATTTATAATTAAAGTTTATTTTTATAATATCAAAGGGCATTTGAAGGGTTATGTTTATTGGAGGAAAAAGGTATTTAAGAGAGACCAAGAAAGGAGAAGGAGCGTCATTGAGAATACATTTTTATTTGATTATTAACTTGTTGAGCAAGAACTATACCTGAGGACGAAACCCCTCTAGGTTTGGAATTGGAGGACAAAAACCCACAATTCCCAAGAGTGATTCACACAAAGACCACCATTGTGCGAATCTGCATAGGAAATAGAATATGCTTAAAACTGGCGGCAGATTGTGACTTTCTAAGGACAATTATTTGACAGTTTTAAAGGCAGAAAAGAAGTTCACTTAGACATAAATCACTACATAATTGGATCAAATTAATTTAGTCATTCTAAACTATATTATGAGCATTGAATCTGATTTTCTATCAATTGTAAATTTTGGATCAATCTTATCAAGATAAAATAAGGATTTCATATTTACATTTAATTATGCAAATTATTATTATTGTGAGATGAGGTTTGCTATATTTTAAAAATAAATTAAACAGGATATTACATGTTCCTTTGATTCCATGTACGTCCAAAATGATTGGCTTGTTGATTCCTTGTATTATCATGTCTCTGCGATGGTTTCCTCTATGATTATTCCCCTCACAATGATGTGGAAGCCTATATTTTGCAACCTTTGTTATCACTAAAACCTTCTCTGGTTCTTCACCATTTTTGCCACTTGTTTTGTTGGCCCATAAAGAGAATTACTTGTCTCATCTTTTTTATCTACACCTTGCTCCTTTTGTTTGTTCTCTATTCATTGGTGCCATCTTCAATAGATTCTTGAACTTTCTCTTCCTTGACTTTCCTTTGGACTTCATTGTGTGTAATGTCTTGTAATGTAACATTCTTTCCTCCTATACTTAGCCTCATGAACCTTTTTCCACATTGATGTTTAATGTAGACACTAAAAAAATGTCCTAAGCTTGCAAGCAACATTTTCTCACTAATTTGGGTCTTTTTTGCATAATTATAAAATTTTATTTATTTGATTATTTCCTAATGTCATATTCTTCTATTAATTAAATAAGTTTATATTATTTAATTCATTCATTTTATCTTTATCCCTCTTTTGATTAATTAAATAAATTTTAAATTTATTTAATCACGTTACTAATTTCCCTCCTTCCTTCTATAATTAAATAATTATTTTTAATTATTTAATTAATCATTATCTATTTTCTTCTATAATTAAATAAATCTTATTTATTTAATTATTTATCATTTCCTTTTATCTATAATTAAAAAATTACTTACCATTTCCCTCCGTCTATTATTAAATAATTGTTTTTGGTTATTTAATATTTCATATCCTTCCTTTCTTCTATAATTAAATAATTATTTTTAATTATTTAATTATTCATTTTCCCTCTCCTAAATTAAATAATTGTGGCAATTGTTTAATTTATTTATTCTTATCCAAGCCCTATTCCTCACCTAATTTCTTGGATCGCGGTCCTTTCTTATTACAAGAGAGATGGTAAAAATCGATATATTTACATTTAAAGCAAAAGCTCAATAAATAGTTTACAAAGATTTACAAGAATTTAAAGTTTCTAAAAAGAAATTGAAGAAGAACATTAAGAAACACTCTTATCTAAATGTTACAATAGAATACATGATTGAGCATTAAATAATTAATTAGTAAATATTATTTTAATACCATCCCTTAATGCTCAATTTGTCAACTACACTAAGATGCCCCCTGAAATTTACAAACTTATCTAGATTGAGGGACTTGGTGAGAATATCTAATGTCTGATCCTTTGTTGGAACATACAGCAACTGAACTGATCCGTCTTCAACAAGCTTCCAAATGAAGTGACAATGAGTTTCCACATGCTTGGTTCTTTAATGGAAGACTGGATTTTTGGCAAGTTTGAGAACTCCCTGATTGTCACAAAACAAGGGAGTCGGACCTGCTTGATATATTTGCATATCTGCAAGCATTCGACAAAGCCAAACTACCTCACAAGCTGCCTTAACTGCTCCTTGATACTTTGCTTCTGTCAAGGAAAGAGCCACTGCCTGCTGCTTTTTACTAGTCCAAATGACTGCACCAAATCCCAAACTAAAAACATACCCAGATGTTGATTTTCTATCATCAACCGAACCTGCCCAATCTAAGTTTGTGTAACCAATGAGTCTAGGATTGTGGCTCCTAGTGTAAAGAAGTCCAAAATCAGAAGTGCCCTTCACATAATGCAACACACACTTCACTCCTACCCAATGATCAGCCTTGGGGGTTGTCATGAAGCGTGAAATGTAGCTCACTACAAAACTGAGGTTAGGTCTATTGGCAGTGAGATAGATGAGGCTGCCCACTAGTTGCCTAAACAAGGATTCATCTACTATAGGTGAGTCTGATTTAGCTGACAACTTGAGCCCTTTTTCCACAGGTGTGGAGGCAGGTTTGCAATCCTGCATTCGGAACTTATCCAATAGACTTCAAGCACATTTGGACTGAGAGATGAAGATACTGCTCTCTATCTGCCAAACCTCAACACCTAAACAATAATGCAGAAGTCCTAAATTTGTCAAGTCAAATGAGCTGCACAAATCCTGTTTAATCTCATCGATCAAATGTGTCGAGCTGCCAATAATGATCAGGTCATCAACATAGACAACATGAATAAGAATATCACTACCAGTGTGTTTGACATACAGATTAGAATCAAATGGACTCCTTTGAAAGCCATGATCTATGAGGTACTTATCGATCTTGATGTACCAAGCCCGAGGAGCCTATTTCAGACCATAAAGTGCTTTCACCAATCTGCACACCTGGTGTTCTTTAACGGCAACCTTGAACCCTGGAGGCTACATCATATAGACTTCTTCCTTCAATTCACCATTGTGGAAAGCACTCTTAACATCCATCTGATGAACTTTCCAACCAAACTGGGCTGCTAAGGCAAGGACGAGCCAAATGGTACTCATCTTGGCTATACGAGCAAAAGTCTCCTCGTAGTCAATGCCTTCTTTCTGCAAGAAACCCCTAGCAATGAGACAAGCTTTGTACTTGTCAAGGGTTTCATCAACTTTGTACTTAACCTTATATACTGTTGTACCCCAAATAAATTTTTTGGCATTCTGTGTAAATTGAGCTAAATCTTGTTAAAATGCCATGAAAGGTCTGTTTTAGGTCAAACCAATCATAGAATCTTGGTGGGTTTTTGTCAAGGAACACGTGTGCAAAATTCTGAAATTTTGAAAATTAGGGTTTTTGCCCCTATTTTCAGGGAAAACCCCCGAAAATAGGACCTTCCCAGAAATGATTGAAAATGATTTTGATAGGGTTAAAAGGCTTCACGATCACATTGGTCAAGTCAGAATCATCAAAAGACATGTTCTACTCTGGTGGGTCTATTTCTATTTTTCAGGAACAAAGTTAGAACCTCCGCAGCCATTAATGGCAGATTGGCCAGTACCAGGTGCTGAAAGCTAAGATTCAAAAGCTTCAATGACACAACCATGGCGGAAAAGGTCAAAAATGATGCTGTTTGATGAAGGAGATTCCTGAAAGTGAAAAAGGTCAAAATTTGACTAACTCTGGAAACGTTACGAAGGAGAAAACTCAAAAAGTTGAAAAGAGCCTTTTTCAAGCAGGGGCGCCCATGATCTTTGAGGGTCAAATGCAGTCAGTATGATCATCCAAAGCAGTCATTCTTGACGTTTGAGTGCTGGCTCGACAGTGAAACAAACATCCAGATCATCCGATGAATAGATCACTAGCAACTGCTGACGAAGCAAAAAGAGGCAGTTAAGGAAATGTCAGGAAACCACAGTTAACGGCAAAGTTCTAAGGAAAAAGAGCCTTTCCAAAAGAAAGGCGCCCTTCTTTCTTGACCTCCAGATGCTGATAAATGATAAAAGGCTTCCCAGGGTAACCTTCTCAGCCCAAATGGATCTCGGAAACGCAACTGCAAGCATCAACATCTGACAGAACATTCAACGGATAATCCAGATCAAAGTAGGCAACTTTTCAGATGAAGATAATCAGCCCAAAAGGTAAAAGCGCCCTTTTCAAGGAGGGGCGCCCTTGAATAAAGGAACCCTAAATTGAGATCCAAGTTTTCTGAAGTCAGTCATTTTTGGCGGAACAGAGCTGGGTACCTGATGAGACATCAAGCAAAATCATCTGACTCTCCGATCAACGAGAAATCCAGATCAAAGCACGAGAGGTCATTTCAAAAGGCTGAAGAACGAAGATCAAAATTTCACTAAGGCATTAGCAAAAGCGCCTTTTCTTGGGAAAGGCGCCCATTCTGTTGAAGCCCTAAACTCAGCTTTTTATCATCATCTCTCCCAGGCACTTCTCTTCAGTTTGGATCTAGCTCCGCAGTGAATGTGTCCGCGACATCTCAAGATCAACAGATAACGCCAGATTCAAGATCAAACAGAGGGCTTTCAGGAGAGAAAATACTTTAAAAACTTGCAAAAGACCAAAAGGGACGCCTAAAGGAGGTCAAGGGTCAATTGTTGACTAAAGTCAAAAGTTTTTGAGTTAAAGTTGGCTAAAAGGCTCCACGATCAGTGGAAATCACCTTTTTAACTTTAGATCAAGCCCAAATCACCTTTTGAGCTTGTGTTAGGTCCCCAAATTTGTGGATCTGAAGCTTAAACATATATATTCAAGAGGAAGGCGTCCCATTTCATTATTTCTTTGCAGGATAAAAGATCAAGATCAGCCACAAGCTCTCAAGGACGCCATTGATGGATCTAAAGAAGGTTTTCATCCGTTCTTCATTTTTCTTGCAGATCTGAAGCAGGAAAGGATTGCTACTTTGAGGATTGGATCCAGAGATAGAATTTTCCAGGGAATCAGATAAAATTTCCAATCCATCTTCTGTCTATTTCCTCTCTTCTGGTCTTAGGTTTTCTTACATTTGACAGAGAAAGCAACAGGCTACATCAGATCAGATCTACTAGGTAGATTCAGCATTATTTTCCAGATAAACCCATCTCGACAAATTTTCCAAATCAAAGAACTTGTCAGCCTATTTTGGGGTTTTTCCCGAAAAAGTTTCAAAATCCAAATTGAGAACTGGTTTGTTCATTGAAGCACTTAACAAAACTCCATGTGCCAGATTTTTCCTGAAAAATACTTCTGCTAGGCTTATTTTAAGGGTTTCCTAAAATCATCCGAATCCAAGAGTTGTTACACAGGGTCAAGCTTACAAATTAATCTTCAAGTTTTCAGATGCAAGACTTTCGTGTAATAATAATGTGCGACGACCAAGACGGTCTTACCTCCATGATTACCCTCGAAAACGCTTGGACACAAATTTACACCAAGTAAATCCAGTGGTCGATTTGGAGCAGCTAGAAGGCATGAATCAAATCACGTTACAGAATATCGAAGAATCCGGGTTGCTGCAAGCCGCATCAATTCCCATCACACTTCAAAGCGTAGAACTTGTAATTGCTTGTATCAAGCATTACAACCCTACCACCAGAGAAATCAGAGCAGCAGATGGAAGAATTGTTTGCAGTTTAAAGCCTCAGGATATCGAAAGGTGTTTTGATATTCCATCATGTCCTAACAGCAAAGTCATATCAGTGACGGAATGTGAGAAAGCATTTGAGACAGCCAAGGACAAATGTCAGAAGGTTATGGCTGAAAAATGGCTAAAAGTGACAAGGGCAAGCTTGCCTAAGTTGTTGGGACAAGGAGAATGTAAAGATGAGTACGCAGTGTTAATCACTCTACTCAATAGAATCACGGGAGAAGAAGATGATCGTCAATTCCAGCCATGGATGTACTATGTCATCGCTAAAATCATTGGCAGGAGGGAATATTACGATTGGGCCACTTTGATCAGTGACACACTCCACCGACAAATCACTGGGTATCTGGAAGCTCATAGGTTCCACATGTGCTCCTACCTGGTATACTTGATAGCCTTCCAAGGCGATTTCAGGTTATTGAACAATGTGGGAACCTTAGGTGTGCAGAAGGTTCACGAGTTTTTCACACGCCTTGAGTTTACTCAAGCGGAAAGACACTTCAAGACGACAAGTGATCACTTCACCATGCACATAGTTCGTGAGCTTAACCATGAGATGCACGTGCGTATTTCACAGACAGCCAGAGAGGCAATGGCGGATTGGGCAGATTGGTTCATCCAATTTCCTACATTCTCCTACATACGCGTGTATGGCTACATTGGCCACCCTACCATGCTACCAAGACACCCTTCGGATAGGGTAGTCTTCATGGAGTTCCTGAGACAGTTGTCCGAGGTTCATATCCACTTGCGCTTGAAGAGGAAGACAGCTGTTAACTTTCCCGTTGAAATGGGACTATATAGATGTGGATTCGCGGCAGATGCAAAGATGATGGGTCAAGAAACAGCGAGGTATAACCTCAAGTATCTCATTAATAGAAGATCCTATGATCCTAGAGGACTCTATGCAGCACACCTCGAGCAACACTCGTCACATAAGTCTTCTATGGAAGATTATTGGGTGAATTGTAAAGACGAGTATGAAGTGCGAAGAAGGAACTACAGCAGATTCAGACTCCCACAAATTGTTGATTTCATGTCAGCAGACATTGAGGGCCTGTCAGACGATGAAGGGGAAGTCATTCTCCCCTCATTTTTCGCAGATTCAGTTGACTCCCAACCGCTCCCAAGAGTGGATTGGTATGCCAAAGAAGATACATCTATAGAAGAAAGAACGAGTAGAGTGGTTAGAAATAGCCAACTCTATCTCGACAGCAAGAAATCAAGGAAGGTGATACCTCACAGAACAGAGCCGCCACAGGTTCATTCTACACCACCTTCCACTTCAAGAAGAAAACCTAGGCAGAAGCAATGGTGCAATCCTCCCCGAGGGATGAGGATGTCAAACCCGTAACAATGTAGAGGACAATGGAGAGTTTCACATATAGTCCCGAATAAATCACGGGTATTGCTGCCCCTAACAAAGAGTAGAGATCATACCCCTCGATTCAAATAGAGAGTATCACCGAGGAACTACAGCTAGTGAAGTTGTTGAAGAACCGCTATCAACCAATGGCTACAACAATGAGAAGCAAAGCAGCTAAACGGTGCCCTATGGAAACAGAGCTCTCATATCACCAGATCACAGCATTAATAAGTCCTCATCAACTTGATTCACGCACCGAGACATTGTTCACATCTAGCATTCATAATTCTTTCATCATCCCTCCCAAATGGGTTCACGAGATTCTATTTTAATGAAGGCTTCCTAGGCAGAAAGAGGGAAAAACCCTCGTATGAACTTGACTTTACCGAATTCGACCACTTCCCACAAGACACGTCGGCGAAGAGGTTAAAGAAACAAGTTCACATAGAAAGGAATGCAGAGTGCGAGATCATCATAGAGACTGCCGCTCCACCAGTAGAGAAAAGCATACACGAGGTTCAAGTAGACGACTACACTTTGTCTCAACTTAACCTCGGGAAGACTACACGACGGGTGGAGGCAGACCTTCTCGGAATAGCTTCGGTGAGCGTACAAGAAAGGATGGCAAAGGATGGTAAAGAAAAGGCAGCCTTAAAGGCTGAAAATCAGAAACTGAGGTCTTACATAACCAACTTGATACAGTAAGTAACACCTAACGCCCTCACTCTACCGCCAGACTACTAGGATCTCCCCTCACTTAACAAAATCACTTCCAGAATTGTTAACATTCAAGAAACACTTGAGAAATCAAGTGGGAAGAGTTCGTTTCAAGGGTAGATGCATACCAGCTAACCTATACTAATTACTTGATAGAGCACACGACTGCGGCAAGAGATCCGCTAATGTAACAAAGGATTTAAAAGAGGCTTGAAGACGAAAAGCACACCGTATCGGTAATTGGTATATCAATCAAGATAATTTAGGAAACAAGGCAACATCTCTCTTGCTTGAAGGGAACAATTACGCATAAGGTGAAAGCCTATGACGCCCATTCAGTAGAGTTGATTGACTACAGACGGGTGGTCGCCAATATTATCAACTTCGCAAGAACGTTGGTAATATATTTTCCTCGCATAGAATATCAACGCGAGGGAGGAGAATACATCGAGATGGTCACTGTACAGAATCAGTTCAGAGATGTCATCCGCAGTACCTTTCTTGATGATCCAGAGGGGCTGCAAGCCGCTAAGGCAGCCTTTATCAAATCCGCTAAGAGGCGCGATCTCAGGTATTGACTTCGGAAATCAGCTCACAACGGGTGAGGTCATGCTCCGACGCCACGTCATCATCCTATAGAGCATTAACTCCCCAGAAGCTGATGAGGTCAATCAATGGATTGAGACACTGTTGATTAATGGCGAGCTATAAATGCACCAGAAAAGGACTCCATACACACTCCAAGTGGCATTCATGAGACTTGAGTTGACTTGACGCTTCTTTCCAAGTCAACTCGAGATGATATTAAATGTAGTTGGAGTTAACTTGATGCTTCTTTCCAAGTTTAACTCCACTTTCCTTAAATCATGCATTGTCAGATCCCACTAATTAAGGATGTCTAATTGACTTCCATGATTTGTGGATCTTAGATCTCCACCTTCAAATGTGGATGTCTATTTTGGAGGGATACTCTTCATTAAAGTTTACCTTTGCTTATTTCTCACCAACTCAAGTAGTTTTCCACTGACTTTAGGGTAATTTAACTCCAAGTAGTTTTCAGCTTTAATCATTGCTCCCCTTTAGGAATAACAAATCTCAATTGATCAAGAACTCAATGTTAACTCAAGGAGATTTTGGGCGCTCCACTCCTTTGAGTTCTATAAATAAGAGCCTTGGGCTCATTATTTGTTTAACTTTTTACTTGCTATGTAAAATTGTCGCTACCATTGTTGCCAACAGCTTTGAAAGCGAATACTTGTTCACTCTTGGATGAGAGTTCGTTGGACGATTGTAATTGTGCATGATTTCGTGCCTTTGCTTTCCCAACTTTTGTAGTTCGTTGATGAAGCATTGAAGAAGAATATCAGAAGGCGCTTGCGTTTTGATCATCTTATTTGAGTTATGTCTACGCCTTGTGTCTAATAACTTGTTGTCTCATTTCCCTCCTCGGATAGGAGTCCCTCCTCCTTGGATATTCGTTATTGACAGTTATCGTTTGATGTTGTTTAATGTGTTGACTTCCAAGCTATACTTCGGATAGGAGTCCCTCCTCCTTAGCAAGCTCGTTGGCCAAGGCATCGTGATTTTGTTGTTTCTAGTAAACTATTTCTTAAGCCCATACCTCTGATAGGAGTCCCTCCTCCTTGGCAGGTCTCGACTAGCTTCATCGTAGAGTGTTTGCTTGTACCAACCTTTTATCCCTAAGGTAAATTCGGTGAGTTCCTAGAGCTCCTACTATGCCTCGAGATCTAAGGACCAGTGGATCCAACCAACCTTATTCCTGCTCCTTTACCCTCATGCTCTGTTTACCTTGAAGGTATTGGATAGATAGAAGCCAGTTAGTCGTAGTTGAGATCTGCAGAAACCAGAGAAAAGCTTAGCTACGGCGCATTGTGTTTGTGCACCCTTGTGTCCTGCCGCTGAAGCATAAAAAGATAGGAACTTTAGTTACATTTCCCTTCCCTACGCATTGCTCCCAGCAGAGAGGGACTTCTCCTCTTTAAATAACGAAGAAGTGTTGCAAAACATTTGAAATAGCTGAACGTTTACAATCAGCACTCTAGAGGTGCTAATTTAAACACCAACATATACCCATTTGCAGCTAATGGGCTTCTTCCCTGGAGGAAGATCATAAAGGACCCAAGTGTGATTCTTTTGAAGACTATGATATTCAACCTCCATAGCCTTTTCCCACTCAAGAATTCCTTTAGCCTCTGAATATGTCTAAGGCTCATAAACACTGTGAATGTTGGCCATGGGAGCAAAATTAACTGTATGTTGTTGTTTGCTCTTGTTTCTGGACAATCTCCCCTCAATGAGCACATCATCATGAAGATCACCAATAGTCTTAGCCCACCATGTACGCTGAAGAGGAGAAGTGCCAACATCAAATGTAACAGGAGGAGCTAAAACTAGTTGTGGATCTGGAACAAGTTCATCAGGTGGAAGATCAATATCATCCGGAGGAAAATCTGGTTGAGCATCATCAAAAACTGAATCTTCATCATCCCTCCCATCAGGTGGACCTAATGGAAGATAAACACCCAAATCAGAAGCCTTCAAAGGCTGATCCTCAAAATTCTGCACAGACAAGGAAGGGTGAAATGGTCCTCGTTCTTTATCAAAGACAACATCGCAATTGAAGATGAGACAATCAGTGTCTACATCAATCAGCCTGTAAGCCTTATGGTTGTCACTGTAACCTGTGAACATAAGCTTTTGACTCTTGGAATCCAACTTGGCGCGCTTGGCATTTGGAATCCATACAATGTTAAAGAGCCAAAGATTTTCATATGACTAATCCTAGGTTTGCGACCAATCCAAGCTTCCTCAGGAGTCTTCCCCTTAACACCTTGTGTAGGAGACCGATTAAGAAGATAGACCGCAGTATAGACTACTTATGCCCAATATTTATTAGGAATACTCTTGTATTGTAACATGGAGCGGGCCATCTCGGTGATTGTGCGATTGTGCCACTCAACAACACCATTTTGCTGAGGAGTGTAGGGTGTGGTTAACTAGCGTTTGATGTCGTGTGTATCATAGAAGTTGGAGAAAGCAATAAAACAAAATTCCCCCCCATTATCTGACCTAAGAGTGATTATGGAACAACTAGACTCTTTTTCTACTAAAGCCTTAAACTTCTAAAATATAGTAAACACATCTGATTTCTATCTAAGAAAGTACACCCACATTTTATGACTAAAATCATCAACAAAAAGCAAGAAATACCTACAACCAATAATAGGTGTATTCATCAGCCCACATACATCAGCGTGAACCAACTGTAGTACCTTGGAGGCTCGCCATGAGTCGTCATTTGTGAACAGTGCCTTGTGTTGCTTCCCAGCCTGGCAAGCTCCACAAACTCTATGATGTTGGGTTTGAATCTCAGGTAAACCAACTACAAGTCCCTCTCGAGCTAGCTAAGAGAGATAGTGCACATTTAAGTGCCCATACTATTGATGCCAAAGACTGGTAATGGTAGAATTTTTGGCTGCCATGGCTAACTCTGGAGAATCACCTGTATCCACCAGTCTATATAGACCATGATCCTCAATGCCAACTGCCACAGTGGTTAGAGTCTCCCGATCAACAATCGAACACTTATGTGCGCTGAATACCACATCCAACTAAGGAGAGTGCCACATAATCTGACTGATAGAGAGAAGGTTCAGTTCCATGCCAAGAACATAGTATACATTGAGGAATATGAGATTACTCCCACCAGACTGAATCTGAACAGTGCCCTTATCGACAACAGTATACTCTTCACCTCCTAAAAAAATAGTATACTCTTCACCTCCTAATAATATAACTTAGTCACTAAAAGGAGAGAAGTTTGTGAGCCAATCATGCTAATGGGTGAAGTGTCACGAAGCACCTAAATCAATGTACCAGGCAGAGGACTTCACATGATCTGCAAGTCTTTTAGCCATAAAAATGTAAAAGGCAGATTCCTTTTGCTGAATGTGCTTGGCAACATTGGCTTTCTGCTAAGATGCTCCCTGCTTCTTTTGTTCAGAAGCCAAACACTGATGACAATCCTTCATATGACCATATTTGCGGCAATAATTACACTGAATGTTTTTTTTCTTAGCGCTACTCAAAGATTGACTTGAGCCTTTTTGCTGCGAAGGCTGACCTTTCCCTTTATTCTTACCTTGAGACTTGGCTGCAAAAGCTTGCTCTATAGAGGACGAAGATGCACTACTACCAAACTATTGTTGCCAGCATTCCTATTGCAAAAGGATGGTACAAAGCTCTGGAAATTTCAAATCAACATTAGTCGATGTAATGTTGAGGGTTTCAACAAAGTGCTCATAAGACTTCAATAGACTTTTCAAAGTGATAACTACCATGTCTTCTTCCTCCATCTTCTGACCAATCGCCTCCAACTGATCATGGATGTCCTGAATCTTTGTCAAATGCTCTTGTAAGGACATTCTCTCATCCATCATGATGGAGAACAGTTGGTTCTTTAGAAAGAATGCACAGTTCTTGTCGAAGGTTTCGTGCAAGGTTTTCAAATGCTCCCAAATCTAAGCAACTAATTTGCTGTACAGAACCTGTGGAAGTTGATCATCGGTAACTGAAAGTTTAATGAGCATCGCCGCTTCACGATTTTTCTCGTCAAACTTTTCCTGATCTTTACCTGTCATTGTGGGACAAGTAGTAGTGCCTATAACAATTTAATCAAGGCAGCGATATTCGAAGATAGTCATCATTTGTTGCTTCCAAATATTATAATTTCTGCCATTGAATCGTTGACTGCCTTCCAAAATAATGTTGGTCAAACTCGCCATCTTGCATGCTTTTGAGGCATGAAAAACAAGGCAAACAAAAAAGGCAATAAAACAGATTGCACTGATCCTGAAACACTAAGGCAGTTTCAAGGCACAAATCCCAATGCACAAATTACGAGGCACCCAGAAAAAACAGATGACCACCCAAAAATCTTCACAAAAAACCCAAAAAGAATCTACTGTCAAAAGAAACAAAACACGAGCTGGAAATAGCATGCACAAAGAGAAGAAGATTTGCGGCCAAAAAAGTGAGGAAAAACGCTCAAATCACGTCCAAAGAAAGTTGAGTCGTGGGTAGAAAAACGTGTGCAAAGAGATGCTTATCGTGCAGCCAGGAAGCAAAAGGAAAAACAAAAGAAAAGACCTTCACTTCGCACATCTAAGAGCTTGAAAAAAAACGCATCTCAAAAAACCCTCACAAGTGACCAAAAAATTAATAGAAAAAGTCACACGAGGTTGAAAATACAGTCGTGAATTTTAAAACAAACGGCAGCTAGATCCTAGGAAAATCGCGACGACCAACTCAAGCAAGAGATTTCAAAGTCGAGCAAGACACGGGTCGCGATTTCTACCTCCAACAAATTTCGATTGCTCAAAAAAAAATCCGCCAAATTTCAAATAAGGAAGAATTTCAAAAGCCCAAAAAAAAAATTAAAATTCTTCCCGCTTAATCAACCAGGCTTTGATACCATATTACAAGAGAGATGGTGAAAATCGATATATTTACATTTAGAGCAAAAGCTCAATAAATAGTTTACAAAGATTTACAAGAATGTAAAATTTATAAAAAGAAACTGAGGAACATTAAGCACTCTTATCTAAAGATTTTAATATTTCTTCCCATCCTTATCTCTTTTCTTCTCAATTAATCTCATCCATTGATCATCATGCCTCATCATTCAATCCTCGCCCTTCATTTGAATTGGGATTTCTATAAAAGCAAGCTATCAATTCCATTTCAAGGTTAACCACAATCTTTAACATTTTGCTATCGCTCATATCATTCATCTTGAAAAACCACAATCTTTGAAATTTTGCTACCATATATCAATATTGAGCTTATCATACATCTTGCATACTACAAATTTGAGAGCAAACAAAGCAAAATGGAGAAGAGCAATGGAGGAGAATCAACTTTGGCATAAGAATTGAGGTATTATTGGTTTATTATTGAATTTCTATTGTCATTTGTGCTTCATTGTAAGATTAGGGTCTCTATGGCTTTAATATAGGTAGCTTTGTGGTTGCTATCAATGATTCATGCTTTTCCCCGGATTTTTCCCTATCTACATTTAGTATTCTCAACTATACTAACCAAGAATAATCAAGAACAATATCCAACCCATTCATATCCCAAGCATGAAAGTTTGAATGCAAAACATATTTATCCATAGAGAGCTTCAAATCTTCAAAAATTTGAATATCCTTACCCACTATTTGACTATCTTTGATGTGCTTTTCTTGTACCTATAGCTTCTTGGCTAATTCCATGTTAATATAGTTATGCTTGCATCTAGAATTTACATAAACAATAACCTTTGACTTTTGAATACAACCATGAAATTGAAGGATTTTCCTTCCTTGGGATTAAAGTGCATGTACTCGTATCCTTCATCTTCTCTACACCTTCTTCTTCTATTGTTCTTTATGTGCCCATCTATCTAAGATTAATACAAATAGCTTAAATACATCTATCTAATAAACGCTAAGAGATATCAATGAAGCTATTTTATTTGCTTAAAAGCTATATTATTTTACATTAAAATAGTTTCATTTTCTATATACATGGACACATAAATTTTATTGTATCTACATTGTTTAAAATGTTATTTGTGTTTTCTTCTATATTTTTAGTTTGGTTATTATTTAATTATTTGAAGTTTATATCTTCACTCAACTTGTGCCCATCAAATTTCCAACTATAATTAACAAATAAAAAATATCTCAAATTAAAAAATCAATTTTAATTTTTTTTTGCTCATAAACTTTTAAAAAAATTGGTTAACCTTTATATTTAAATTTTAAAAATATAGGCTTTCATTTAATATATATATCTTTGTTTTACATGCCACTTATTTTGGAAATGTTAAGTTTATCATTAAATATTAATATTTTAACATGCATATGGCTGTCAAATTTAAGATAAAAGGTAAGAGTTATTGAAAAACATGCTCATGCCATTACACTCCACCCCTTGCTGCCATTGTAGAATGCCTCTTGGCATTAAAAACTTGTTCAAACTCATCCAAAGAAGAAATGTTCTTGTACAACAGCACAAACCATTTGTTAGCTTCACCATATAAGTGTATATAAAAATATAATTTCCTTTGTGTAATTTGACCACCAACTCTTTTAAATTGAAGCCACCAATCAAATGCATCTCCACTTCAATCACAATTAGGTATCCCCATTGAAACTAGGGTTTTTAATTTCTATTACATACCAAACCTTGATTGAATCATTTCATAATGTTTTCAACCTCAAAAATAAAAATACAAATAATAAAACCCTAATAAATTTTCGTGAGCTTTCAAAAAAAACCCATGATTTGTGGCCTATAAAGTGATTTGATGAAAAAATCATATTGCTCAATATTGGTGATCAAAACCATATATTTTTATTGTAGCTTCCTTATATGATCCTCCAACTTCAATAAAAATTGCAAAAAACTTCATAGTTGTTTGGAAGATATAGGCAAATCTTCAAAATTTAGGGTTTCTTCCTCACTTTTGCCCAAATTGTAACTCTAATACCACTTGATAAAATCCACACATATAATAATGGAAATAATACAATGTAGAAGACAAATTACATACCACACACAATGTTTGTATGCCAAGATGCCTTACTATCCAATATATGCAAAAATGGAATAAACCCTTGAGGTAGGGTAACACCATACAACACTCCTCATGGAAACTCCACACCATATCTCCAAGAGATCCCAAACACAATATCATATACAACACACTTTCCTACAATGATAATCACCTCCTTTTTATAGACCACCTAATAACATAATGGAGGGGTAAACCCAATGAAGGCCTACTCATCACCTAATATAATTAATTAAACAAGTTGTTCACAACTTCACATGATCCAATATAAAGGACTTAAGGGATGTGTGTCACATGTCCGCATCCACATCCACCTAAATACATTACAACATCATATCCTTAGGTACCTAACAAGATGTCATTGTGCTACCACAAATGTTAGACAGATCACGATGGTTTTAAAAATAATAATGTTTCTCTTATATTTCATCTGAAATATTTCCCTAATTTAGTAAATTAATATAATTAGTAACTATCCATTCATAGAGGCTAGCTGTTGCTAAATCTTTCACTTCCTCTAGCTTTTAAGCATCTTATGAATGAAATTCAGGCTGGTATAATCAGCAATCAGAATTGAAACATCTTATTAAAGAGGGTGTATGGAAAATGACACTCAATTACAATAACTCTAGCTTTAACATGGATGGCATATCTTTAGTTTTTGTAAGGAATAACTGTTCGTGCATCAAATCTGTTCAAACAAAAAAATACGGAACAGCTCCATAAAAGGCAAATAATCCAAGGATCAGCAAAATTGTTATACAATGGGAACATGGGAATCATTGCAGACTCACTACGTAATATACTAACGATCTGGAGAAGTGCAGCAGAGGGTACCCTGAGACAACGTGCTGCAGCTCCTGGAATTAAGACTAAGAAGAGATGTCAGCCTGGCGGTTGCCACCACATTGTGCAGCGGCATCATTGACATCGCACAGCCTAACTCTGCAGGCAACCTGCACCAAAAAAAATTGTAAACCAAAATGCCTAAACCTTATGTATTACATCTACACAATCTGCTAACAAAAAAAATTGAATACACTTTAAACCCTACGAACACCATCTCTATTCGCATTATACCTTTCATTCTAATCCTTAAACACTTTAAAGTCACGTTAAACATTAAAACTTCAACACTCCTAATGTCTTCGCATTAAACCTTTAAATCCAAACCCTAAATATTTGCAACATAATCACCTTAAACACTAAATATTTTGAACATAATCAACTTAAAACCTAAATACTTTTAATGTACTCGCATTAAACTTCAAATTCTAAATCTCAAACACCTTGAACATGTTCACATCAAAATCTAAACAGATTAAATATATTCACATTAAACCCGAAACACTCTGAACATATTCGTATTAAACCTTAAACCGTAATCAGACAAACTAGCAATCTGAACTCTAAACACTTTTAACTTTAAAGATGTCTTCCACATTCAATAATATTGACTATAAGTGTGTGAAAATTGTATTACAACTGTTTGAACGGCAACCATTAATTACATCTAATTTCTACAGCATAAATTTGCCTAACAAATGGCACAAGATCAATTTCTACATCTAAACCGTCTCACCCAAAGCTAGACTCCAATATAGCTCGAGAAGCCAAGAACTAAACCCTAAACCAAAAATATTGACATTTTACCAAAAGAACAATGGACAATCGAAGTTTACCTTGAAAAAGAAACGAAAGAGTTCCGAAATCTTGAACTGTCGTTTCCCAGTGTATTTTTGCAGGAAGAAGCTCTAGCAGCTGATGAAGTAAGGCGACCGACCGCCTCTGCAACTGCTCTCAATGAATGAAATGCGGGCTTCGCAGACCTTGCAAAAGCTCCACAACGAGCCGCCATTAAAATGTATTAGATTGTAATAGGGTTTGCGAGAGGTTTACAGAGCACAGATTTTATTCACCGTCCACGACTGCCGAAGAAATCACGCCTACCAGAATCAACATTATTTGTTTATCAATTTTATAGCTTGTGATGTTTTGAGATTCTATAGATTCTGTAGTCTTTTTTGGACTAACTCATGTTTTAGGAATGGGAAGGTCTTTTGGCGAGGTTACCTATTCCATGATTATTTTGATTTAAGCGTAGTTCACAATGAGTTTCCTCCAAAGATGGAGTAGAATGAGTGATTTGAAGTGAAATTTTATGATTTAAGTAAAGTTTGAGGTGGGTGATTTATGGGGTCTTTGAGTAAGGTCCGATGGAGGGGAGCTTCCTTAAAAATCTCAGCAGATGCTGCTTAGTTTTTTTAGGAATATTTTAAAGTTCTTGGTCCTATGGATTTAATCTTGCAATTCTACTTAAAAGCTCCAAAACTTAAGGAATGAACTATTAATAAAATATAATAAATAAATGAAAATTCTCTCATTTTTATTTTCTAATAAGAATTTAAAATTTTAGATGAGAGACAAGTGGCATAAAAAACTCCTAAGTTGTAGGAGCAATTTCTAGCCCCACCCCAATTTCACCAACTAAAATATTCATTTCTAAAAGGTAGGGGCTCCTATTTTTCTAGAAAAGATTCTAATTAATGTCGTAGCACAATTTTTTTTCCCATAGGACCTCCTCCTCCATGAAAATAGAAGCCTAAGCCCCCCATGGGACCATATAGTTAGTATTTCATTCAAAATGGTATTGGGATGAGTGATCTATGAGAGTCCCAAGAGTATCACCTACATGCAAGAGTGTTAAGTGGACCATTCATACTCATCATATATGGTTTCTTGTGAACGACCTATAAAATATGAATCAATAAGTTAGACTCAAAAACTATGTTCTTTAATTTTGATAAAAACATCACATACTTTAATATTTGCAAAAAACACCTCCTACTTGATAATTTTATAGTTATAATTTTAGTAGAAAACTTTTTAAGATCTAATTAGCATATAGAGTTTTTAAATAGACTTGCAAGTCAAAAAAAACACTCAAATACTTGTCTTAAGCCATAGAATAAAATTCAAGGTACTAGAGAACATCTTAAAAAATAGAAGCTAAAAAGTAGTACATACATCCTATGCAACAACTTTGATCATGATATATATATTATATTATATTCCTTTTTCTTATTCTTGTGTGCTATATTAAACAAATATGAACCAAATACAATATCATGTGTGGATATGCTTTTATTTTATTTTACTTTCCATACTTCTTATTAGAGCCACTCACCCATCTACTTGCATAGTTTTAAATAGTTGGCAAAACTTTTTTTAAGCCAAAGAAATACTATAATGTAAGCAAAAGGGGGGACTTTAAGTTTAATATGTGAAACCTAGGGTTAATAGCTTCCTTTTTTTAAAATTACATTAGAAAGGATATCAACAAGATGAATAGATTAACTATCAACTATGAAGGTGAGCCAATTAAACGTGGATCTCCTTTCTTAGGGCCTTGAAAATAGAATGAAAATGATTTGAAATGATTAACCTAATTGAACTATATAACCTAATATGATAAATGCAATATTATGGAAGCACATAGACTAAAACAGTAAATTGCAAGCAGATCTGAGAAGTATTAGAGATTGTGCACCTATCATAAAAAGTTGGATCTGGCATTCAAAGGACACAAACGTCTAGGGGTGTATGGGTCCCTAATAGGGAATCCTGAAACTAATTTTATAGTCCTCTTGTGTTGGATTTGGCCTTCTATTTTCCAGCTGCGGAGTTGTCAGAATGTCATCAAGTAATTTTATAGTTGAGTTCTTGTGGCTTGACAACTTTTAGGGCTTTGAATACAACAATTGATAATTTGCCTTCAATCCTTCATCAATCCTCTTCAAATTTGTAACCTGTGCATTCAAAGAAAGATAAAATGTTGGGCCATTTAGGGGATTGCCTCAGTCAAACCCTGTGTAAGTGTTTCCACTTCCACAATGGCAATGTCAATGATAAGAATAATAATTGAAAGGATGGAATGATAAAATTGCAAAGTGTTGCAACTCACCACCCTTCAATGACTTCCTTGAAGGACTGAAGTCATGCACATCAGTTCAAGAATCTGGATCTTGCTTTGTTGAATGATTGAATGCTTTGGAGACCTACGACAAGGGTTAGCCTTCACAAAATATTAATATGAAAACGCATAAACTTTGACATGATATTGGATCTTGAATTATTGATATAATGCTCTGAAATGCTACTCTTGACTTGATCTTGACAATAGTATTTGCTCATGAATACTTGTTCTAATTGTTAGATTTTAAATGTTAAAATACCAATAACAATATATTAAAAATTGGCCCCCGGCAAGGTAGGAGGACCCATACACCTATTGTTGTATACATCCTAGCCCTATCTTCTAGGACTTTTAGTGTTAGAATCAAAACATTAATTATTTGCATCTATTCAATGTTTGCAATCCTAGGAAAGTGGTAAAAATAGGCCTTGGAATGCATAATTTTAGGAAATTAGGGACCCAATTAAGCTCATTAATTTAGGGGGAGAAAAACATAGTGTGAAATTTGCATGGGTGACAATTTATGATGCTACTTTTATCCTCCAGTTTAGTGAGAGTATGAACTTATGCTTAGACTCACATTAAAGTAGAAAATATGTCAAGAGGGGTTTGATTGTCCAAATGTTGAAGAGGTAGGATGACAAAGGATCTAGGGAGATGGCCAAGCCCCCAAGATCTAAGATCCCATGGCAAACCAAAATAAGCACAAATGAACACACATGTATGATATGCAGCAAGACAACATACACAAATATACAATGTCAACATGAAATGCAAAAAGCAGGTATGAACTAACAAATTGTATTATGCTAGGATCCATACAAAAGGTGTTCATGAATCACATAAGAAATGTCTAATATTTTCTAGGTGAATCACAAATTGAAAGGAACACAGTCTAGTGAGGATAGTTTTTACCTAGGTGAGCCCTCAAGGCAAGGTAGCAAAATGAGAAGCATACTAGGTCTAGTGAGGATTATTTTTCACTAGGTGTGTACCCATAACCATACCAAGAGTTATACTCCCTGATAACCTTGATAAGGTGTGACAAAATGGTCAAAATGTTATGCCAATGCTACACTAAGTTCAACACTTGTGCACAAAGTGAAGCAAAGAAAATGTCAATGTCGACGTCAATGTGCCACTAAGTCCAACCCATGTGAACAATATGAAGCATTTAATAATGCCAATGTATGCCCCCACTTTAAAGAAATTTCTAAACACCATGATGTGAGCAATTGCCTTAAAGTAGCAAAATGATAAATGTCATACAACAAAAGATCACAAGAGATTATTTGGAAATCCCTATGCCAATGACATGTTTCCATATAAAGCTACATCATGATAAGGGGTTGCCCCCAAATGCAATGTGACACCTAACGTAGAAAGGAACACTGGGAGATCCACAAATTCAAGGTCAATATATGTCTTTGCTACAATAATATAATAGAGCTTGAAATTGATATCAATCCCTAAATACTCATGGAACAATGAACACAAAGGAGGAATGACACAGAGAGAGAAGACAAAGGAAATTTTGGGTCAACATGGAAAAGACCTAAATGTCTCAACACCTTGCATCATCCCCAAAAGGATAACACAAGAAAAAGTTGAAAACATATAGAAGAATGAAGATATAAATATAATAATGTTATGATAGGCTTGTTTCCTTTGTATACTTGCACCAATAGAGCGACAAGGGTCATCCAAAGAAAACTCACAAGCATAAAGACACGCCAAGCAACACAACATGGGAGATCACATCACATATAAGAAAACATAAAGGAGTACCACACATGTGAGCTAGCCTAATGTAGGTCGTCTACATCCCAATCATGCTCATCATAAATGGAAGGTGAACAACTAGCTAAAGGGAATACAGTAAGTATCGTACTAGGAGCATCTTCAAGTTCAACACGTGATACATCACTCTCATCAGGAAGATCATCACAATTTCCCCATCTAGATTCATTTGCTTTGAAAATAAAAAATTAAGCTCATTATGCACCTCCTCATCAATTTTAGCAATTTCCTCTTCATCATCTAAATTTATCACAATGGGAGATTTTATGACAATAACAATTGAATTTTCTTGTTTCATCTCTTGTTTTGGTTCCATAACTTGTTTTGGAAATTTAAATTTCTTCTTAAATTGTTTCCTAGGTGTTAGGTTATCATTCATTGTTTTATTATTTTCTTCCAATTGGCAAGCAATAGCACGATGGCTATGCCTATGCTCTTTAGCATTTTGATTTCTTCTCGCACAATTTTCAATTTGTGATGGGGTAGGAGTAGGTTTTTCAACCATTGGTTTATTTTCTTCCCTAAGGGAGGAACTAAAGGAACCATTGGGGGTTGGGAAACCATCATCTCTTTAGATTTATACACTTGTTTTCTCTTTGGTGACACAAAATGGATCATTTTATTGTCTCTTGGTCTCTTATAGGAGATGGGTGGAGGGATTGTAGCATATTTACCTTAATTACTTGGAAGGGTCTTAGCTTGAGGTATAGGTTTATCCATAACAAGCAGGGAAGGAGGAACAACTGTGGACCTATAATTATCAGGAATATTGCTAAGAGATAACTCTGTTATGTGCTTTGCCTTGAACTTTTTGTCTGATGAAAAAGAAATCTTCACGAGGCTTTATAGGTTTCATAGGTTGAGGTAAAAATAAATCCAATGATAAATTTCCATGGGAGACAAAGGATTAAACCCACTATGATGAACTGTAAATATATTATTTTCAAAGGGGAAATTTATGCACTTGTGAATAATTGACGAGACGACATTCATGGAGTGTAGCCATGGGTAGCCTAGCCTCACATGGAATTGGTCTAACAATGGGATGATGGATAATGAGACATCCAATTGCTTTGGTCCAATTTTTAGAGGAAGAGTGATCAGACCTATCGTAGGGTAAGTAAAACCATCATGAGTTTGTATCTCTGCTTTTGATTGTTTATAAGAATCTTGATAAAGCTCTTTCACAAATTCCTCAGTGATCACATTCTCTACACATGCGAGATCAATGAATATTCCTTGTATAGGTTTTTCATTGATATGGCTAGCAATGTAGAGAGGACCATCATGTGTGTGTCTAGGTGCATTAATATGGGTGAAAGAAATGACGAGTAACTCAGTGGTTTGGCCCTTACAAGGTTGAACATCTATTAGACCAACCATGAGATATACTTCCTTCTCTTCATTATTTTCATCGTGCACATCATCACTCATATCATCAATCTTATCATCATTCATCTCATCATTCTTAACATCACAAGCTTGCACAAAGTTGGATGAATGGTTGGGCATTGGATTAGTAAAAAATTACAAGTTTTGATTGTGTGGGGCAACATATTTATTCCATTGGTCATTAACTATAACCAACTAGATGTGATCAAATTCAATGAGGTCTTGAACTTGATGTTTAAGACACATACATCACTTTGTATCATGTCTATTTATGTGGTGATATTGACATAAGGCATTTGGATTGAAGTTTGGAGGTAAAGGTTTGGTTGTGTCTACAAGTTTTATAGGAGGCAATCGGATCAAGTTCTTACCCAAAAGTTGTAACATAACCGAATGGAGAGTGTTAGGTAGTTGGGTGAATTGCCTATCTTTTAGTTTGAATTGGTATGGAGTTGGACTTATGGTAGCAACTTGAGGTTCAATGTGGTTGGTTATTTGAGGCGTATTAAACTTGATTAAAAAAAAATCTTCTTGAATGGTTGATAGTTGTTTTCAGGTATGAATTTGGATTTCTTAGTATGAGTCGATGAAGATGCTTCTTCATACTGACTGATCGAATTTTGATAGACACGAAGAGTTGTACACAAATGTATGAAAGATAGAAATTACATTAATAATATTATATCCCTTATTTCATTTTGAAAGTTTTCAATGAGCATTCTTTGAATATCCACATTAGGAAAAGTTAGATTGATTTTTTATAAAAGTGACTGATAGAAGCTTATGAAATCTATGATCTTTTTGCTTCTCTTTTGTTTGCATCTCATTAAATCAGATAGGGAAAATTTAGGACCAATGTTCACTTGGAAATGGTTGAGAAAAGTATTGACAAGCTCAATAAATGAGTGGATTGAGTTATTCAATAATAAACAAAACCATTCCAAAGTCATGTCTTTCAATGACCTAAGAAAGAGTTTATCCAAGAGCTTATCCTCAAAAATAGAATCACTAATAAGGTTTTATATGTTGATATGTGATTGCTTGGATCTCGTTTACCATTGTACTTGTCAAATCGAGGTATCTTTATGTTTTGTGGCATTTGTTCTTTCAATGTTTCAAATGAAAATGGGCTCCTTTTGACATATTGTGATGATTGTCTATTTTGGTTTGTTGAGATTTGTTGTTGAAGTGAGGTTAAATTTTGCAAAATTTGGTTGATGATGGAATTATTGGTTGACATGTTTTGGGAATGTGATGAATATGGTGGAATTGCGTATATGCTTGGTGGGATCCCATGTTGCACATTTATGAGTGGGGATGAAACTTGAGACCTGTATGAAATGTGAAGATCCAAGACCATAAGGATTTCCAATGGAAATTCCTATTATTAGAGTTATGCAGTGCTTTGTTGTGTCGTTGAAGCAACAATTGGATTTGTGTATGTAGGAATAAAGGCTATAGTTGTAGGGAGGGAAGCTTGATTTACTCCTTGACTTTGAGTGTATCCAAAAGCTATTATAATTTTTTTGGCTTTTACAACACACAAAGATTTCAAAGTGTATCAGATGGATATGAAGTTTGCATTCTTGAATGGTGAATTAGAAGAAGTCTACATTGAACAATTGGAAGGATTTCAATTATCAGACAAACCATATATGGTCTACAGATTGAAGAAGGCACTTTGTGAATTGAAGCAAGATCCTAGAGCTTGGTATGCAAGGTTGGATAGATACTCATTATAGTAAGGATTCAACAAGGGTACTACAGATAATAATCTCTACTTTAAAGTTGAAAAAGATCAAATCTTGATTGTGGTTGTGTATGTCGATGAAATAATTTTTGGAGGCAATAAAGCTACGTGCAAGAAATCTGTAGAACAAATACATAAAGAATTTCAAATGTCTATGTTTGGGGGGATGAAATTCTTCCTTGGACTTCAAATCAATCAAACAAAGAAAGGGATATTCATTTCATAATCAAAGTATGTAAAGGAAATGTTGAAGAAATTTGGAATGAAATATTTTAAATTGGTATGTACTCCTATGGTTACTAGTTGTAATCTAAGTAAGAATGATGAATCTCATAAGGCTGATCAGAGAAAGTATAGATCAATGATTGGAGGATTGCTATATCTAACTGTTACTAGATTGGATATCATGCGTGCAATTTATCTTGTGGCTAGATTTCAAGAAGATTCTAAAAAGTCACATGTTGCAACAGTAAAGAGGATATTCAAATACTTGAAAGACACTCTAAACACATGGTTTATAGTATCTAAAGGATATTGAATTTTCTTTGAGTGCTTATATAGATGCAAATTAGGCAAGTTGTGTGGATGTTAGTAAAATTACAAGTGGCAGTGCATTCTTTCTTGGAAATAGATTAGTGTCTTGGCTAAGTAAGAAGTGGGATTCAATGTCATTATCTATTGCAGAAGTAGAATATATTGTTGCAACATCATGTTGCACATAGGTGTTGCGGATGAGGTAAACCTTGAAGGATATCAGAGTAGTATACGATGAGCCAATTTCCATCCTATGTGATAACACAAGTGCTATCAAAATTTCAAATAATCTAGTAATGCATTCAAGGAAAAAACATAACTCAATCTAGTATCACTTTTGAGAGAGAAGGTTATAGAGAACGAAGTGAAGCTTAAATATGTGCCTACAAAATATCAAATTGTTGACATATCTACTAAGGCTCTTTCTAAGGATACTTTTGAGTATCTCTAGGATAAGTTAGGGGTTATTACCCATCCATATTTGAACTAGATGCATAAGGACATGCATCAATCTAGTGGATTCCAAGATTTACTCCTTGTTTTGGATTGATGTTGGAGGCTACCTCTCAGGGGGAGTACATAGTGGATTTGTTGAAGAGTAAGTGTTGATGTGCAGGTTGGTGTTGTACCTTGTTAGTTGTGTCAAAGGATATGTGCAGTAGTTGTTGATTGATACATTTTTTATGTATTCCTAAGGGGGATTATGATGAGCAACTTAAAGAAAAAGGATGTTGTAGAGCAGTAGTGAGAAGATACAAGCATGATTAATGTCAAAGGGGGAAGAGAGATGCAAATGTGTTTCCATTTACCATTGATGTCAAAGGGGGAGAGTCATGTGAAAAAGTTAAGTTGCTAAGGAGAGAGTCATGTAAAAAATAAGACAATTAAGGGGGAGAGAGAATAATGTGCAAAAGGAAAGTGTCAATTAAAAGGGAGAGAGATTTAACTAAAAAAGGAAAAGAGTTGGTATGGATCAGTGTGTTTGTTGTTGATGGTTTTTCACATCATGTGTTGTCATTAATGACAAAGGAGGAGATTGTTCCAAGTTTAAGTAGTTGGTGTTGTCATTGGTGTCAATTGGTGTTGGTTGTGATGATGTTTTGATTAGTTGCATTGTGTTGTCATTAGTAATTTAGCAGTGTCAATCTCTAGTGTTGCTTTGATAAGTTTGTGATTATGGATGTATAGCTATGTTGTAGTCAGCTTAGTGTTGTTGAGAAAGTGTTGAAGATGATGAGTATGTATCTCTGGTGCTTGGTTTCCAAATGCTTTGGAGAAATTTTGAATAAAAGAGGAAACAATGTGTTGAAGAGATGTTTTGTGCTACAAAATAGTGTTCTAGTTTTGCTCTGCATTTCTTCTATGTTGAAGATCTACTTGTGTGGTTTAGATATGTTGATCAAAGGTGTTAATAGGTGTTATATACAAAATTTGGTGTGCTAGATCATTGTGCAGAGAAGGTTGTGTTCACCAATGTGTGAATTGTGTATTGTGGAGGAGTCTAGGATAAATGGTTTTGCTATGCATTTCTCCATAGTTTGGTTTATGGTATTGCAGATCTAGAAGTGTTTTGATAATGTATATATCTATCTTCAGTTGGAGTTTCCTATGGTTTGGTGCTTTAGAAGTTGAGTTGTTGAGTCACAGTATATGAAAAATTGTCAGAATGTACTAGGTGTGTACATTCTTCAAGTGAAAGTTGTTGTTAAGGAGCATGTTGGATTTCAGGGTGTTTTTGGAATATTCTAGACTATGTTTAAGTGATGTATGTTGTTTGTGAGTTATCTTTGGATCAAAGGAAGCATGTACTTAAAATTTGAATGGTGTTTACACGAGTTCGATTGACCTGGATGTTTACACTAATTTCGATGATTATGGAAGCATGGTGTGGCTTGTATGAATGTATTTAGGTCCTAGATAAGGTGTGTTGTTGTTTTCCTTCATTCCTTTCCACCACATGAATGTTTTGGTCCTAACCTAATTTGAATTTGCATGATTGGGGTGCATAGCTGACCTTGGAGAATGTTTTGAAGGTTGAAGAGGGTATAAATAAGTGTTGAGTTGATGAAGAATGTGTACACAAAAGAAGTATAATGCAAGAGATGTGAATTGTAGAGTAGTGAAGTGTGAATTTGTGAAGTGTAGTGCGAGCTTTGATGTGTTAAAGACTACTAGAAGTAGTGAACAAAAGGTGTTTGCAATCTTCAATAAGGATGTGAATGTGTTAGTGATACTGTGGTGATTTTTTTATTGCATTGAGATAGTTTTTTCATTGTAACACTCTTCTATCTTCTTTTTTATAATATGGCAATGAGCCTATTGTATTCAGTGTTGCTATTACTTTATATTGTGAGTTAATCCTCACCGTGGTTTTTCTTTTCTTAGGTTTTTCATGTAAATCTGGTGTTCTATTATGCATGGTGTTGATTTTTTTCAGTATTTGTTATTTGCTTTCATGCTTAATCAGTTTAACGGACTAATGGTTAATTACATAGATGTGAATCTGAATGTTAATGATGGTTTTAAAGTTTTAATGTACAACTTGTTAGATGGGGGAATCTAAAAATGAAAACAACTAAGATCAAGCAACAACCAGGAGCTACTTAAGATTAAACCTAAAATCCCAAATCTAAAGCAAGCAAGAACAATCAACAAGAGAGATCAAATAAACATCAATAAGATAGCAAACTTCTCGTGTTGAACTTGAATAACCTTCCATGCCTCCCCTCAAATCTACTTTTGTAAACTTTCCCTCAACTTTGAAGTATTCAAACACCTATAAGTGACAGGGATATGGTAGCATGAATGTTGGAGAATGTGGTTGTAAAGCCAAAATGGAGGGGAATACCTTATTTTATAGAAAAAATATTTGAATGGACGACTGAGATCAATCTTCTAGAAAGATGCCAAGATCAATGGTGGAGGATTCATGCACCACAAAGTAGTGGGCTAGGGACGACTATGAATGAATGATCAAGATCAAAGGAAGACCAGAGGGAATCAAAGAACCAAATTTGAAAAGAGAAAGTGGAGTGAAGGTAGTGGAGGAATTAAATAAATTATTTAATTCATGGAAGGCATCTTTGACCATATTTTAATTTGATAAAATATATGGAAGAATAAATAATCATTTTATATATTTATTTATGAAAAAAAGGGAAATGAATATTTAATTTAAAAGTTATTATGCAACTATTTAAAATAAATATAGAGGCAAATGGGGAAAGAGGAACTAAATGATCAAGTCGAATTAATTATTTAATGGAAGAAAGATGATAAGAGGGAGTTAAATAATTTGTAATTATTTAACTATAGAAGAAAGAAAGGATAAATGAATAGATAAATAATTAAGGACAATTATTTAGCTATAGACAAATAATGAAAAGTAAATAATTAAATAAGTGATAATTTATTTAATTATAGAAGGAAAGGTGTTAGTGACACAATTAGATAAATACTTAATTTTTTTAATTGATCAAATGGAAATAAAGAGCAAGAAATGAATTAATTAAATAGTTAAAAATTATTTAATTAATAGAGGAGCGTGAACAAAGACCATAATTAAATAGTTAAAATTATTTGATTACGCAAGAAGGAAGACCAAGATGGTGGAAAAATGACGCTCGCAGACCAAGACATTTTTTAGTGTCTACATTTTGCCCCTCTTTGAAATAATGTGATTTGAGCATTGTATCAAAGAATAAAATTCAAATCATGCCTCAGCGTGCCCCAGAGAAGGTGGGATAGACCTATAGACACTTTAAAATGTCTTGAATGATATCATGCACTCAAACCAGATATACTAACATCATTTTGTCCTCAAATCCATCCTCTTTTCGCTTAATTAATTAAATTAGACTAGCTATTAAATTAATTACATCATTTTCATCTATTAACTTAATTAACCTAATCAGGTTAATTCGCGCCCTTCTAGGCTAACATTTTGTCCTACTAAATTAAAACCATCGAGTTATTTATTTTAAATTCCTAAGTCTTCCTATTTAATTAAATAACCCTAAGTTATTTAATTAAATATCATTTCACTTTCCCCCTTTTAATTAAATCACTTTATTTAATGAATATTATGAAAAAACCCTAATTGCATAAAAAAAATTGATACGTAATTTGTTTTCCATTAATTTATCTAAAAGATTTTACATACAGTTCAATTCACTGAAAGAACCAGACACCAAGACTACCCCCACCTACTACTAGCCCAAAGTAGACAGCAACAACAGACCCCAACCTATGACTACCACCATTGACAGGTCAAAAAACCACCAACACCACCAAAACCAACCAGAACAAGACCGACATCAGCTAAAACTACATATGAAACCCCCACACTAGTCATACCTTTGGGAGAATTCCCTTTGCAACAAGCAATCTCCAAAACAATTGATGCCAATCTACCCCCCACGACGGCTTGAAATACAAGTGATGCTTAAGGAAAATTAGTCCACAGGTAGCACATAGTCGATGAATTCGTAGAGCCTCCCCACAGACATCTAGGAATAAGGGAAAATGATTGACCCCCACACTAGGAATGAATTCCTTTTATAAGTCTCACAGCCTGGGTATTCCTACGCCCAATTTCACAACTAGCACTACCTCCATTACTCCTTCCAGCAAGCTTTCCCAAAGCAATTTCTTCGCCAACAACATGACCATTGGTTTGGAAACCTCCAGATCTAGCAAGGAAGCAATAAACCGAGCCACAATGTTTGAATTGGTTTGCCAATGTTCCACAGTATTGACGAAATCCTTGCTAAGCAGAAGCTCCACCGCCCTAAACACCAACTCATCCCATTCCTTGAAGACTGACTTCAGTCTTCCATGTCAAATCCTCCCATAAAACGCCCATAACTTCCACCCTGAAGGCAGAGAGATGGGAGACTCCATCGCAACACCCACACAATGAAAAAGTTGCCACATTGAGATTAAAATGCCTAAGGTCGAGTAAATGCATACGTCCCTTTGCTTCAAAAATCCCACGCCACAGTCCTTAAACAAGACACCACAATTATGAAGGGGCATCCTTGCCACCATCCGCACGTACCACCTTGCTTCAAACTGTACCTACCACTGCCATCCCTCACCTCCGTGCCTACCAAGACTATGCCACCCACAACACACCACTCGCGACACCAAAACCAATACCCCACTTGGTAGTGGTGACCCTGATTACATAATTAAACCATTGTTTAATTATCAATTACTAATAAATCTAATTCCCCATACTTGCAAGGGAATATTCCAAGCTCATTTGCACATTATTTTTGTGGCGCAAGTGTTTTTTACTTCTAAATATGCAAAACAAACTAAAAATGCAATGTAAAGAACACAAGACCACCTTAAGATTAGACTAAGTTAAGCACAAATAAAAGAAAGATAAAAACAAGAGTGATTATACCTTTGCTTGTGTTGATCCCTTGGTTGGCCCTCGATTGAAGCTTGGTTGTGTGCTCCTTTGATGGCAATGTGATGGAAAATGGATGCAAGGTGGTTAAGATGCAAGATGAGGGTGGGTATGTGATAAAATGAGCAAGGTGGATGCATGAGGATGAGAACTTGAATGCAAAAGATTGGCTTGAGAGCTTGAGAGAATAAGTGCGCTAAAAATTCCCAAGGTCCATGAATGAATGAGAAAGGGGATATTTATAAAAGAAATTGAATTCTCTAGAGAATTCAACAGTCATGATTGAGCCACCGTGGCCATGTTGGAGGGCTATGGTGAGTTGAGCACTTACAAGCTCTCATATCTTGCCATGTGGAGGATGAAGTGTTCAAAGGACATGGTGAGATGGAAATGGTACAAATGGTGTGGAGGAAGGACAAGTGATGTGGAAGAAGGACAAGTAATTTGAAAGTACCTTGGGATGTGACTAATGTGACCTCTCAATGATCACATGGGGAAGAGTAGATTCCTTGGAGGAATAAAGTGAATTTTAAATTCACATGGGGAAGACAAAAATGAATTAAAAATTCCTTGGGGAATGAGAGAGTTGACCAAGATGTTGATTGGATTAGCTAATCAGTGATTAGAAGACAATTAGTGGTTAATAAAAATTAGAAGCCAACTTGAAAAAGTTGGAGGATGTGACACATTCAAATCAAGGATTAGACATGTGCACATCCCTAATGATGAGATTAAGAGGTGGATTAGAATTAAGAAAAAGTGATGGAGGATGTGACATGTGAGGAATTAAATAAATGCATTATTTATTTAATTATTTGAGGATAAGGTGGATAAAGGGTAAGGTATTTAATTATCAACTAAATACCATAGGGATTTAGAAGAATTAGGGGTATTAATTAGATAATAGCAATATTACCTAATTAACACAAATAAGAGGATGTTTAGACAAAAGGGGATAAATTTGGACCAATGTAAGTGTCCAAATTTAGGTGTCTACATTTTGCCCCTCATTGAGATGGTGTTACAAAGTAGCATCATTTCAAAGAATATTAAAACATAGAACCCAAAAGAATATGGTTAGATTGGGAAAGATGCATTGGTCATCAAAGGAGTGACTAGGAAGAAAGATACTGGGGGTGAAGATGAAGATTAGGGATTGAGGATGCCCCCTTGAGAGGACATGTGAGTTCAAGAGAACATAGGTGTGCTCTCGAAATGGATGAGACGATGAGAGAGTAGATGAGGAAGATGATGCAAAGTGATGGGGAAGAGAGGATGTAAAGCAACAAGAGATGGGGAAGAACAAATGGATGGAAAGACAAAGGTGATGTTGCCCCAGTCAAGCTACAAGCCAAAGTGGGTTGATGATGGATGGAGTGTTGTTGGTGAGGGAACGATATATCCTGAAACAACACAAAGATAGGGAAGGATACATCCCAATGAAAGTGTTGTTGATGAGGGAAGGATACATCCCAAAACAAAACCAAAGGATAGGGAAAGATACATCTCAATGAAAGGGTTGTTGATGAGGGAGGGATACATCCTGAAACAACACCAAAGGATGGGGAATGATACATTTCGATGATGATGATTAGATGAAGGCTTGTAGCAAGGTTGGGAACAATACCAAGGATGTGATAGATGATTTGTGTTAGTTTGAATTGATGAGGATTGGATTGAGATGTGAGATGGATGAAAGGAATAAAAATGATGGGGGACAAGATGCTTAGAATAACCAATCTATATTATTCTAAGAAGATTGAAGGGATGATGATAAGAGATTGGATGGATAGGGGAGGGAGAGTGATGAAGGATGAATGGATGGGGGGAGTTTGATAGATGAGAGGATGGGGGATGGGGAGATTAAATGCAATCCTAATCAAATTTGTCATTTTCAAAGCATTGATTTTTGCTATAGCATAAGACACAGGACTCCAAGGTATGAAGAACCAAGGCCAATTAGTGTATAATGCATAAAACAAACACAGTAGACAAGAAGGCTATCCCAACACCCCAAAGTCGCAAAGACCCTGGTCGGGCCAGGTATTGGGATAACCACAAGCACAAAAGATGCCCCAGTGTAACACAAGACCTTGGGGATCTTGATGGGTACTACATGGGACAACCAAGAAGACAACAACAAAAAGAAAAAGAATCAAGATATGCCCCTATGTTGACCAATCAAAATGCACCATAATATGATAAATCATGGTGGCCCTGACAAGTGATGATAGGGAGCTCAAATGATAAACAAAAACCAAAAGCATCAAAAGATTGCAATCAATTTCAAAACGTCCTTTTCCATAGGATCAAAGGGATGGATGGGGTTGATGAGGTATGTTAAGGAAGGATGCATCCTATTGAGACCAAAGGTGGATACTAAACTAAAAGATCAATAAATGACGCAGGAAATTCTGAAATCGATTGAATCTCATGATATGAGTGGATCTCATTTGTGAAGAACTAGCTAGATAAGGACATACTTGATGACACGACACAAGACACGAGACATGAGACTGACACACTCTAAAGACCTAGGGGCTTGGGGGATGATCAAAGATTAGCCTTGCCTACGTGAAAGCGTAGAGCCCTCATAGTTCGATAAAAGACCATGGATAAAAGTGGAAAGAGGACAATGGAGACCATGATGGATGATAAAGATCGGATGGACAAAAGCCCTGGGGGAAAATCAAATGATCGACCTTGCCTACATGAAAGTGCAGGGGCAACGTAGTTCAACAAAAGACTAAAGACAAACAATGGATAAAGGATGATGAGATGACCATGATAAGTGGATTAAATGATGGGACCGATACAATGAGACCAAATGGACCTATTGGATTGGATAGGATGATGGTGATCACATGAAGCTCAAGGATGGGATAGTTATCCAAATCATCAAAAGATGAATTGGGAGGATGATATGAGGAAGAGATGAGTGATGCAAAGTGACAGGAGATTGGAAAGATGTGTGAAAGAAGTGGGAGGAATGACGATGAGATAAATGACATTGGATTGCGTGGAGGGAAGCTTATAGCTAGATACCAATGACAAGGGATTATGAGATGAGATGAGGATAAAGATGAAGGGATGGATAGATAAAGATAAGGAGATGGAAAGATACGAGGATGGATGGATAGAGGAATAAGGATTTGGATGGATAGGAAGATAAAGATGGAGAGATGGAAGGGATGTTTGGATGAATATGAAAATAAGGATGTGGAGATGCAAGGGATTGTCATGATGGATGAATAATGTCTCCAAGGACTTGTGTTACCAAGGAAGATAGATGCCCCCACTCAAGATATGTCATGTGTGATGAGGCAGGAGGGATGGAAAATAAGTGGATGGGAAGATAAAGGGGATAATGGGTGGAGGATAGGATGGGTGGATGAGGGAGTTTAACGGATGAAGGTAGGTTGTTGGGATAAGGAAGGGAGGTTGATGCAACATGACAGGTGGACAAAGAAGGTAGATGGATGTGGATAAGGATTAGAATAATGTGGGTAAGGGGGATGTACACCAAGAGGTGTCCAAAGCATGTATGTATGTTTTCCCCTATCTAGATCAAGATCGCAAGGAGGATGGAGGGATTGGAGATAAATGGGATATGACCAACAAGATGTGTAAGATAGGTGGGATGGAGGAGATGGGTGAAGGGGATGTAGTTGCCCCCAAGTGTAGAAGTAAGTTGGATGGGGGATTTACACATGACGCCTATTTACCAGGTTTTCATCATGGTACTTATCCAAGGCGCTTGTTTGCCAAGTTTTCACCGTTGGATGAATTATTTCTCTTTACTATTTTATTTTTTTGATTTTTTGACTTTTTGGACTTTTAGAAGACATGTGATAAGGAGATGGATGAAGGACTCAGGCATCAAATTCCATACGAGGTATTAAGAGCCGATGTGTGAAGGGACTATTTGATGTTGGTACAACCTTATTAGGATAAATAAATTATGCAAGATAATGGATTAAAGGGATTTGATGGGGGAGATATGCAGGATAATGGATGGGATGTTGGAAAGTGTATGGATGGAATGATGGGGAGGATGTATGATGGGGGGATGTTTTTAAGACCAACATTGGCACATATGGTGGTGAATGTGAAATGATAGGAGAATTAATGGATGGAGAATGTGGGGCTAATTGATCTAAAGGATCTTCACCAAAAATTGAAGTTTCTCATTTATCTTCAGAAATGACATCATCAGAAAGTGGTCAAAATTTTGACTCCAACACAACTTGAACAAAGTCAAACGGAGCTATGAAGTCCAAGATATGCTTGGTCAAACCTTGGTCAACTTTGGAGCCATGTTAGAGAAAAAAGGTCAAAAATTGATGTTGTCAAAAGTGGTTAAGACTGGCGTTAATGTAAAGATCTCATCGCAAGATTTCTGACAATGTTCGTTTCATGGAAAACGAAGTCTGTTTGCACGAGATATGAGCAGTCAAAGTTGGGTTGACTTTGTTGACATCAACATGATACAGTCAACATGTTATGGTCAGCATCCAATCATCATCATCAGCCAATCACATGTTGACATGTGGCAAAATCTAGACAAATAAAAAAATAATAATAAAAAAAATGCACCTAATCCTAAGCCTTAAAACAAGGCTAAAATAAGCCTCAAAACAAGGAAAACAAAACCCACACCTACCTCCCACGTGCATGATTACTTGGGAAAAAATTTAAGGAGGAAAAGGTGGGCTTTACTTGGTAAAACAAGTAAAACAAAAAAAAACTAAAATATTCCCCTTAAAAATAACCACTAAATTAATGGGTGGTAAGTAATAATTAATAAGCCCAAATTCAAAACAAAGTCCTCTAAAAGGATAAAACAAACAAACTCCCGTAAACAATATAATTCTAGATATGACAAAAATTAAGGGGCTTAGGGATTTTACATGTTTTTAAAAAATAATGTAAAACAAGAGATTTGAAGATTTTTGTGTAAATAAGGGGGATTTTTAAGTTGTATTTGTAAAAATGGAGAGATAAGGTTGTTTTGTAAAATCAATTGGTTAGTAACCAAATTGATTAAATTTTCAATATAAAAAGGGGGGTTTAGAGGCTTGAGGATTCATGGGGAATTATTCAGGTGTTGGAGACTTAGAGCATTTTGGAGAGATAATTTGTTGTTCCTATATGTTGGGAGAATGTTGGAATTTTGTCGTGCTTGAAGGGAACAACTTGCAAATTGTTGTAATGCCGAATTTTTGAAGATTTCAATCGAATCGATCTACTCTTAGGAGAGGGGCCCGGAGACGTAGTTCTTACGACAAACTCTGTTATCAATTTGTTTACGTTTTCTCTCTTTCTCGTCCCATTTTGATTTCTGATTTTGTTCAGTTAATTATGTGTAGTTGATTTCATTTTCATAATTTGAAGTTTTGAAGCTGTAATTAGTTTGCATTCTTAAAGCAATTGTCTTAGATCCTAAAACAAACCACTAATGGAGGAGATGGGATAGTGAATTTTGGGACGTAATGACCCAAAACAAATATAGGAGATGGTGGATGAGAATGATTAGCTTTTCCATTAGCAACTTTGGATGTTGTTACAGATTTTTTATTTTAATGCACTGTATCTTTTTTCTTTGGGATCCACATGGTCTTGATTTTTGCTTTGGTGGGCCTTTGAGGCCTATGGATTTGATTCAGATTTTGAATTTGATTTTTATTTTCTTCACCATGTATTTTAGAGGGGACATGGGGAGCTTTAGATTCAATTGGATGTTTAGATGTATGCATTTTTACTTTGGCATCCAAAGTGCTTTTAGTAGCAATGGGATGGGTATGATTAGATGGGTGGTGTGGAGGAAACATGAATGGAGTGATGGAGGTAGGATTTTGAGGATGATATATGGATGGAGAATGTGTAGGTACGTGCCTTTGTTGATCCTGATTATGAAACATGAGAGTGGGATGTTGATGATGGGTGACTTGGAGGGGTGATGGATGAATGAAAGGACGAATAGGATGAGATGGAGGAGGTGATTTTGGGATATAAGGGCCCAAAATAGATGTAGTACTTGGAGGATGCATGATAGCGGGTGGAGGGACATAATGAACCAAAATGGATGGAGTGGATGAAGGATGGGATATGGTGGATGGAGGGATGTAAGGATCCAAAATGGATGGATCAGATGAAGGAGGAATATGGATGGTTGTTTTGAGGCGATACGATGGAGGAGGAGGGATGTCAGCAAATGATTTGGTGGAGCGATGGGAAGAGCCTATATTTCTTTTGGAAGAGGCTCGTTGAGGACATATAGAGGTCGTACCAACATCTTTAGATTGCAAGTATTGGGAGATACATCCAAGACCTTGCGTATAGATTTGTTCTTTGACCTGGATGGGCTCTAAAATACCTTGCTCATGAAGGCCTAGACCATTTCCTTGATAGTTCATGTTCTTAAGCATTCGATCCATGATAGGATTTTTTTTTATTCTAGAAGAACGATGCGAATCCATTATTAGGTGGAGGAGAATGGGTGGTATAGACACTTTGTTTTTCTTCTGCAAGGAGACCACCATGAAAGAACATGAGAGTACCAAGGGGATATAAAAGTGATGAGGGGATAGTAGGTTTAGGCAATGATGGAGGAACATGAGATGGAGATGATGGGATAAAAACATTTGGATGGGTGGTATCGGGAGAGGGATTAGGTGATATGATAGGATTTAGATTTGTGGAAGTAGGCGATAAGGGATCATGCGATGGAGTGATCAAATCTTGAGTATCAAGGGGATCATGGGATGGAATGGATGGGGGATTGTGATCTTGAGATGGACTAGATGGGATGATAGTATCTTGATGTGGAGAAGGGGATATGTTGGTATGCTTTGGATCAGGCTCTTGGAATGACTCATCTTGTGTGGGTGGCATGATGATGGAGTCTTGGAGGGACTCTTCAAGTGGGGAAGATGGAAGAATAGAGGATTCAAGACATTCATGGGAATGGATTTCATTAATACTAGGAGTGGGAGAATTGGATTGAATTTGGATGTCTTCGATGGATTGGTTGGATCTAGGAGTAGGAGTGGATTGGATTTGGATGTCTTCGATGGGCTTGACTTCTCTTGGAGTAGGACATGGGGGTTCAATGGATTCAGTGGATTTGATGATTTCAATAGTTTGAGTGGTGTTAGGAGTGGTAACATCAATGATAGGTGTGGGCTGGAGAAGGGTCTCATCATTAGTGATTGTGGATGATGGATTGGGATGGCATGGTTCCACAACTTCAAGTGGTGGAATTGGAGATGTCTTCTTTGTCATAGGTCCTTGGAGAACTTCGGGAGTGAGAATTGTGCATACTCTAGGCTTAGATGGTGAGGTAGGAGTGGATGAAGGAGTGTGGATTGGTGGAGGGTTAGGATTATGGATTGGTGGACTAGGATTAGGTTGAGGAACGAGATTGGATGGAAGACTAGGAGGAGATGGAGGACTAGTATTGGATGGAGGGTTAAGGTAAGAATATTGTGATAGCGGATTAGAATAGGAAGAAATGGACGGTGGATTGATGTTGGAGGAAGTAGATGGGGAATAGAGATAGGGATATTGGGATGGTGGATTAGGATGGGAAGATTGAGATGGTGAATTAGGATAGGAGGACACGGATGGTGGATTAGGACAAGAGGATATGGGTGGTGTATTAAAGTAGAGGTATTGGGACAATAGATTAGGATGGGAATATTGAGATGGTGGATTAGGATAGGATGACATGGACAGTGGATTAGGATAGGAAGATATGGATGTAGGATAAGGATAGGAAGATGTGGATATTGAATTAGGATAGGTAGATTGGTATGGAGGATTAGGATAGTGGGCATTTGTGGATGAAGGATTGAAATAGGAAGATGTGGACGGGGGATTATAATAGGGATGTTGGGATACTGGATTGGAATAAGAAGACATGGATGTTGGATAAGAAGATGATGTAGGTGGATATGATGGAGATGTAGGTGAGGAAGATAATGGATATCCCTTGTCAAAGGTAGCATAAGGAGTGTTACTAGGTGTGAATGAAGATGTAACGAGATAGCTTGGATGAGTGATTGGAGTTTGGAAAGCGGTTGGGGAAAGCTTACTAGCAATTATAGCATCAAGAGGATCTATGCCATATACCTTTTGATCAACAAGATTCTTGTTATCATCATCAACGTAATTAGGATTCCCCTTGACTACTATTTTTGGTTGTGTTGATGGAGGATAATGATTCAAAATGTTAGTTGTAATGGACATGGATTGAAAAGATGGGAATAGACTATTAGAACATGAAAAGGTAAAGATTTGTTTCGATATCAAAAGATCTTGGATGTAGGTGGACTAAAGCTCAGATTGGGATTGGATCGAAGCTTAGATTAGGATGATTGGAGGATGTGATGGGATTAGACTAGATAAGATCAATTGATGAGACAATTTGATAAGATTAGATGATGGATTAGATAGGATGATGAAAAGGATTCTAAACCACATTCAAAGATCACCCTGTGTGACTTAAGGCATTGATTGATCAAATAAAAGGATAAATAGATGATTGCGACATTGAATCCACCTTGAGATTGAAAGTGGATTGATTGGGTCGAAGATGATAACCGACTCAAGACGATGACAATCCTGAGTAGATGTGAGTGATGTTGATCGAATGCAGACACCTAATTCAATTTGGATAACAACCTCTAAAATGAAGTTTAGGGGATTTAGATCAAGAAAAAAATGATGGATACATAACCTAGAGTCGTTCTAAGATGTACCTATTTGATTTAGATAATGAATGGATGACCTATAGATGGACTGAAGTGAAGATCACAGGTGAATGGAAGATGAAAATGAGTTGGAGGGCAAGGTCACCTATCCACTGGGCCTAGTCACCTATGTCTAGGGCATGGTCGCCTATCTAGTTTTTGGACTCTCAGAACAATTAGAAGGACCCTCATAATGGGTAGACAAACTTGCAAAATAGGTAGACGAATACTTGGAACGAGGAGATAGATGCCCAGAATGAGAGAATGGATGCTCATAATGAGGAAGGGGATGCTTGAAAGGGTAGAATGATTCTTAGAACTATTGGCACTCTCAAATTTTGCAAATTTGAGATGCCCATTTCAAAATTTTGCCTCTGCACTTTCAGAAGTGCACCTGATGAACTTGCCTGAATGACCTACTTTGGAGGGTCATAATTTGAAGCCCATTGATTTACAAGAAAAATACCTTTGCAAAAACACTCATGTGTCATATATGAACGTGCATGTCAATTTTCAGCTTCCCATGATAATTTTTGTCAAGGTTGCAAAAAGTGAAGCTGGAGGGTTTTCTCACTGTTCTGTAGTTTGCAAATGTTTAGTTTTGTAAAGTAGCCTCCTGTTTGAGCTTGGATTCTACAACCAGTTGATCGTCATGCCAAAATGATTGTTTCCCTATATTATCCATACCAAAATGAGCTCATGCGTCAGTTTTTAGAGCCTCAGGACTTGATTTGCTATTTTTAGCATATCAAAACCAAATGGAATTTCTTCAGTTTTGCACTGAAACCTTTCTGAGAGGCCGACTTTGAGCGTTAATAACTTTTGACGGGTGATGATTCAAGCTAATTCCTTTTGTACACATGTTCACTGTACCACAATGATCCACTGTGTCCAGTGGCAGCTTGCCAGGAGTTGTTTTGATATTTTTGCAACAAGGTGATCTCTTGAGTTTTAATTGGTTCAGAATAGCTGATTGTTGTAGAAAGTTCAATTGAGCAACTTTGATAGTTAACAACTTTTGCATCGTGATTGTTTTCTCCAATTTGTCTTTTGTATTCAATTCTCAGGATGAATGTTTACAAGTTTGCAAGTTGTTACATCTTCACAAGGTCATTTGCCTAGTTTTCAGAGGTGATTCCAAAGCTTACTTGGCCAGTTTTGCCCGTTTCCCAAAAGTGCCTGAAAGCAGTTTTGATGAGAACCCATTTCAAATTTCCACTCCATATGCATTCAAAGGTTGTCTCAGATCAATTTGAGCCTGAAATTTGTATGAAAATGATTTTTTTTTAGCTTGGCCCACATGGGGACTTGGCATGCTTTGCACGGCTATGAGGTTGAAATTCTTCCTACTGATCATGAGAGCAATGGTGAAAAGGGAAGATAAAAACCATCATTCAGTTAGAAATAGACAAGCATCATATGCCCATAATGGTACAATGAAATACAGTGTTGACCATGATATCTATGGCATGGGGTTGAAAAGTTGTATAGGTTTGCTATGTCTAGTAAAGAAAGTGATTTAGGTTTGGAATGAGATCCAACTAAATGTAGTTTGGATTAAGGGTTCACTTAAAGAGGATAAAGCTTACCAAGTATTTATGCATGATTGGCAATGTGGAAGAGCATCCAATGTGGAGTATGGGCATATGATATGCTTGATAAAATACCTCTGTAATAAAAAAGGGGGTTTTAACTTCAAAGCAAGCTATATGCAACGAGTGTAGAAACAACAAGCCACGTATTAGTAAAAATTCCCACCAAGCATCAGTGTAGTGAGTCCTCTAGATGGTTTAAAGCAGCAACTTGAGTTGCATTGAATAAAGTCACAAGAATTTTTAATATTGCTTGTGTTTGAGTAGCATGTAATACTTAAAGGCTTGAACCTTGCTTTAAATTTATGGCGCCAAATGCAAGGGATTAAGGAGTTTAGTCTGGGAGCCATCAAATAAACTACAGTAGAAGGTTGCATTCACAACTAGAAAGGATGGTTAGACATTGTTGTGCAAACTAAGAAGAGACCACATGATATCTAAATAACGCAATGGACAACCATCATAGCATAAAGTGTAGACATCCATCAAAGCATATAAGAAAAGGGAGCCTCAAAAATCTCAAAGACAAAATGGATTTGGTGAAAACATTTAAAAAAAAAAACTTCAAAGCAAATGCAATGGTTGCCATATAGAATAGAGCAGCACTGACAATGATAAACAAGTGTGTTGAAAAAGATTTAGAAACTTAAAAGCACACGCATTGAGTGACGGGCGCACCCAAAGGGATGAGGGATAAACCCGCATAATGTAATGGGACGCCATAGAAGTTAGGGCTATACACCATAGAAATAATGAGAGGAGCTTCAAAAACCTTTTGAGAAGCCAACGCCATCAGAGCATGGTAAATGGAAATGATTCAAATAATTGTGACTAGAAGGGTACGCACAACCATCAAAGCCATGGAGGATGGGAGAACTTGATGCTTGGTGTCTTCAGTGGTGTTTTCAATATAAATGAAATGCCATGGTGATCATTAAAAATGCTTTGGAAACTCTAGCCAATGCCAGAGAAGGCGATGTCAGTGAACAGGAGCAGGGATAGGGCCAGTATAAAAGAAAAGAAATCTTGAATGAAAAGAATAGAGGCCAAAGATTGTCGAATGCAGTCATGGATGAATGTTTGAATACCCATCAAAAGCAAAATGTGGAAACTATGGAAGGCATCCCACTTGAAAATAGAATCCTCTGTAAGTGTGGTAAAATGCAACAACACAATTGTGATTAGTACGCAGACAATGGATAGTTGTTGAAAATCATTAGAAATTTCAAAGCAAATACTAAAGGGTTTGAAGCTATACACCACTTGAAGGAAAGGTAAAGGGATGCTTGATTGAGATGCACGCAAAAGGTATTGGTTGAAAATGTTTTTAAGCAAAGACCAGTAGGGAATATGGGACACTAAAATGGAGTTGTAGAAAAGTCTTGAAAGCCTTTAGACAAATGCATCATGACGCACCATTATGTATTTGCTGGCGAATATATCAAAAGTTGTGTATGCAGAAAGAATGCATGGTAGAGTGTTGGTTATGGTTTTTTCCATAGAACAGAGGCCTGAACCATTGAAGGAGGCCCGTGAATCACCATTTGAAGAGCTCAAAATGTACAGTACAGGAAAGGCTCGAAGGCCTTATTGGAAACTACCAGCGCATGAAGAGGGTTTATAATACAATATGGAACACTTCCTTGCAAATCAACACAAAATGAGGTAGGTTGAGAATGCTATGAGAAACCTTCAAAAAAATGTGGTCGCCTTGACTCTCCAAATGCAGATGAAATTGCAGAGCGAATGCCTTAAGAAAATTTAGGGCAAGTGTTAGGGCGAAATGTGTAAAAGATGCCAGATGGGATCAACAGTGGAGGAATCAAGCTAAAACCCAGCCATTGCCTACCATTTTGCTGCAAGCCGATTAACAACCGCGAAACTGCGTGCTTGTGATGCGTGGCACTGTGGGCCCGGGTAAAGGTTGCACAGGTATTGTTTTGTGTCGATGGTGAATATTTCAAAGAGCTTCATTTTAAATGACCAACCATTTAAATAATTAAAGGTGCTCAGTAACATTTATTTAAAATATTCTCGTTTTAAATAAAATTTTAATGTGTGGACGAGTATTTTAAAATGTGGAAGCATTAAAGGTGGGCCCAATAGATGGCTATTTTAAACGATGTATGAAGAATTTTTTTGCCCAGGCAAAAATATAGGTTTTACCTTTAAAAGCAAATATTTTAATTTTCACTTTTGTAGAGTGAAATTAAAATGTTTATCGACAACTATCAAGAAAAAAAAGGTGAAATATTCTAAATGTGAAACATAGTGTGCATGGGTAAAATTAAATTTTTCCTGAGGGAGATTTTTAGAATAAAGTATTTGAAGTACTTTGTGAACATGTTATGGAGAATAGGTGGATGGAGTGTAAAAGGAGGATGAGTTAAGTGAATTTTATATTCACTTTATAAAGGAATGTCTTAGATGCTGGGAAATGAGAATTAAATGTGTTCACAATGTGTAGCAACAGAAATTAAAACATAGGGGAATATTTTACTTTAATAAAGTAAAATAAAATGCAGCAGAGAACAAGAACAGAAAAATTAAGGAATTTTCACGGGCAAGCAAGAGGCATTTTAGATAGCAAGTAAAATGGGATAGAATTTCATCACATGGGAAATTTTTCTGTTGAGGAGCAACTTGAGCAGAGGCAAAGTTTGTTACAAAGAGAGGAGAGATGCTTGGAGCAGTTTGTTGATCGATGGTGGATTGAGTTTTTAGATGGCATATATGGATCAAATTGATCTTAGGGCTTCTTTTGAATCTTCTCTTCTATTTTCTTCTCTTCTCTTCTCATAAGACAGGAGAGAGATGAAGTACTGGTTCTGGGGGTTTTTTTATGAGGCTGGGTAGATACAGAATTGAAAATTCTAAGTCATATTGAGTCTGTAAGCTGTAATTTCTAATTTTATTAGCAAATGCAGCCAATTTATGCAAATAAATCATGAAAGCGTGTGCACATTCATAAAAATCTTCAAATTGTCTCCATACTTGTTGTAGACATCCAAATTTGGACACTTAATTTATCCAAATTTATCACTTTTCATCTAAACATCCTCTTATCCGAGTTAATTAAGTAATATTACTATTATTTAATTAATATCTTTAATTCTGCCAAATCCCTAAGGTATTTAATTAATAATTAAATACCTTACCCTCCCTAAATCCTCTTTTCATCAAATAAATTAAATAAATATTATATTTATTTAATTCCTCACATATCATTTTCATCTAATCCTAATCTATTTCCTAATCTCTTCATTAAGGATGTGCACATGCCTAATCCTTGATTAGAACATGTCACATCCTCCAACTTTTGCAAGTTGGCCTTTAATCCTAATTAACCCCTAATTATCCTCTAATTACTGATTAGTCAAACCTAATTAGTACCTTGGTCAACTCTTCCCCCCCAAGGAATTTTTAATTCCTTTTTATTTATCCTAGATTCCCCTCTTTTATATGTGAATTTTTAATTCACATTCTATCCTTCAAAAGCTTCTAGAACCTTGGACTTGTCACAATCTCCACATGTGACCAAGTCCCACCTTTTTGGAGCCCACCTTTTATCCTTTAGATTCTCTTAAGAATGTGAATTTTTAATTCACATTTATATCTCCAACCACCTTTCATTTTCCCATGTAGATTTTTGAGGAATTCCAAAATTCTTCAAATGTCCCTTTCACTCCCACTTGGGGACAAGAAATCCCTTTTTAAGGAAATCTTCTCTCTCCAAGGTGCTTGTCCTTCCTCCACCTCATGTACCTTTTTGACACCTCACTTACACCTCATCTTCTCTTAGCCACTTCACCATCCACATGTCAAGATGTGAGGGTTTGTGGGTTCTCAACCCACCATAGCCCTTCATCTTGGCCTTGTTGGATCAATCTTGACTGTTGAATTCTCTAGAGAATTCAAATTCTTCTATAAATACCCCCTCCTCAAGGGCATTTTCAACACTTGAATTTTTATAACTACATGCTGCGAATTTGCATTCTCAATCATCCATTATCATCTAGCTATCTACTCTAATCACTTTTGCACATTCAATCTTGCATTTAGTCATTCAAGAAATCATCTAAGGAGCACATAAAATCATCCCAAGCAAGGGCTAATCAAGGAGACATCAACAGCAAGGAAGGTGAAATCATTTGTATCTTATTTTGTCCATTTTTCTTCTTGTTATCACTCTTTAGACTAATCTTGAAGTGTCCTTAGTCTTTTATCACTTGCATTTTTAAGTTATTTTGCACATTAGAGTAGGATAAAATTCTTAGTTTCACATTTCTGACACGCCCGGTGAGACCCACAAACGGGTTCTTGCATTTAACCTCCATTTTTGCTAAGTATTTTACAGGAAAAAGTCGCAGAAAGGCGGCAGCGCCCTCTGCTTTACCACAGAAAGGCGACAGCGCCCCCATTTTATTGCAGAAAGGCGGCAGCGCCCTCTTAGCCACTGCAGAAAGGCGGCAACGACCTGCAGTTGAAAGTTTATTTGCTTCTAACACATTTGCTACAATTAGGGATATATTTAGAAGGTTTTTCTAACATTTTTCTTGCAGTGGGAGGGGCACAACTTTCTTTTCTTCTTAAAAATCTGACAAAATTTGCTGCAGAAAGGCGGCAGTGTCCTCTTGGCCACTGCAGAAAGGCGACAGCGCCCTACATTTGAAAGTTTATTTGCTTCTAACACATTTGCTGCAATTAAGGATATATTTAGAAGATTTTTTCTAACACATTTCTTGCAGTGGGAGGGGCACAACTTTCTTTTCTTCTTAAAAATCTGACAAAGTTTGCTGCAGAAAGGTGGCAGCGCCCTCTGTCTTACTGCAGAAAGGCGATAGCGTCCTCTTGTCCACTGTAGAAAGGTGGCAGCGCCCTCTGCTTTACCGCAGAAAGGCAGCAGCGCCCCTATTTTTCCACAAAAAGGTGGCAGTGCCCTCTTGTTCACTACAGAAAGGCGACAGCGCCCCAAAACAACACAATTTGGAAGGTAAAATAGTCATTTTGGCTTCGTTTTGCTCTCGTTTTTTGCTATTTTCAAGTAATAACCCTCTAACATTGTTTTGACAAGGATATTGGTATTTTTTTGGCTAACGTGTTGCAGCATATTAGGGCGTACTTGATCAAGAACGAAGAAAAAGACACCTAACATTTGTTTGTAAGGCTATCTATTTGATCAGATTTTTAAAAAAAAATTATCCTTGTTGTTTTGGAACATAGTCTAATTAGGGGGAGTAAACTTCGTTACTTGCTGTGATTGTTTGTTCTTGTGTTACTCAAGGGGGGCATGAATTTGTTTTCACTTTCCCCTTACACTTTATGTGAGCCTGGGGAGTAGTTGGAAGCGGTTAGTGTCTTCTTTTTAGTGGGACCTGCTTGGAGATTTCATCACCCCAACGGACGATTCCAACAACGCGTACCAGTGAGGTATATAAAGGGGGGAGAACGAAAGTTGTACCCCAATCCAGTCATGTCGTAATTAGCGGAGCGTCGAAGCGAGGGTGATACCTAGATAGACGTGAAGAGTTGGTCTGAGCCTTTCAGTATCTCGCTAGGGTTCTCAACTCACGCTTGTGACAGACTGGTGTTCACGGTTGTGCCTCATGTACTGAGAGTATATCGAAGACCCCCTAGAAGCCTTGTGCATCCTAGATTAAGACTTTGTCTAGCCATATTTCTTAATATTAATCATAGGATTGTGCTTGCTTGAAGTGTTTTCTTGTGAAAAATCTATCAAATTTTTTATACTTCAACCTTATTTTATCATTTTGCATCCCTGCCATAGTCATTTCCATCAAAACCAAACTTTGTCTTAACACAGAAAGGCAGCAGCGCCCCTGATTTTGCTGCAGAAAGGTGGCAGCGCCCTCTGTTTTACCGCAAGAAAGGTGGTAGCACCCCTGATTTTGTAGAAAGGCAGCAGTGCCCTCTGTTTTACCGCAGAAAAGAGGCAGCGCCCCTGATTTTGCAAAAAGGCAGCAGTGCCCTCTGCTTTACCGCATAAAGGCGGTAGCGCCCCTATTTTGTCGCAAAAAGGCGGCAACGCCCTCTGCTTTACCGCAGAAAGGTGGTAGCGCCCCTATTTTGCCGCAAAAAGACGGCAACACCCCTGTTTTGCTGCAGAAAGTTGTCAATGCCCCTGATTTTGTTGTCTACGCCCCTGATTTTGCTGCAAAAAGTTGTCAACGCCCCTGATTTTGCTGTCAACGCCCCTGATTTTGCTGACTACGCCCCTGATTTGCTGTAAAATGCTGACTACGCCCCTTTAACTTCCCGGGACTGTCATTTACAAATCGTACATTGAATCAACTTCATTCAAAAACTAAAATTGCTCAATTTTTTGAGCTCTATTTAGTGGTACCTTTTGTTTCTTCCTATCTAATCAAACCAATCCATTCCTCTAATTAGATACATACAATCATCTTCATCTAATCACAATTATCCAATCAACATCATCTAATCATTTGATCCTATCCAATCAAACTGATCTAGTACTTTAATCAAATTCATCAAATCATCTACTTGATCCAATCATCTGTTTACCGAATCCCATCAAAATCAAAAGCAATCCCATCTAATCATCCTAATCTGAGCTTTTGTCCAATCCTAATCTGAGCTTGACCAAAATCCTGATTTGAGCTTTAATCTGTTCCTATCCAAAATCTTTTATCCATTGTCATCATGAATCCTCATCATCCATCAATAGTAGTCAAGGGAAACCCTAATTACGTTGACGACAATAACGAAAGTCTTGTCGATTAAGAGGTATACGACATGGATCCCCTTGACACTATTATCTCTAGTAAGCTTTCTCCACCCACTTTCCAAAATCCAATTACTCCTATGAGTTATCCCGTTATGTCTTCATCCATGCCTAATCATGCTCCTTATGCCACCTTTGACAATGGATATCCAGTATCTTCTACATCCCCATATTTGTCATGTCCTTCATCTACATCATCCTCTTATACAACATCTACATCCTCTTATCCTAATTTTCCATAATAATATTCCTATTACAGTTCCCCATACATGACCCCCTATCCTAATCATCTTTCCCAGTCTTCCCATACTAATCCTACACCCACATATCCTAATCATAATCCACCATCCCAATACCTTTATTATAATCCATCCCCCACATCCTCTTGTCCCACTACACCACCTATATCCTCTTGTCCTAATCCACAATCGATGTCCCCCTATCTTAATTCACCACTCCAATATCCTTACCTTAACCCTCCATCCAATCCTAGTCCTCCATCCACTCCTAATCCCCCATCTACTCATAGTCCTACATTCAATCCCATCCCTCCATCTAACCCTAGTCCACCAATCCATAATCCCTCATCCATTTCTACCACCCTAGCCAAGCCAACCATATGCAAGTCTCTCATTTCAGAAGTTCTCCAAGGACTCATTAGAAAGAAGCCATCCCCAACTCCACATCTTGAAGTCATGGAACCATGCCATCTAGATACATCATCCACGATCACTAGTGATGAGACCCTTCTCCATACCACACCTATTATCGACGTTACCACCCCTAGTATTACTCAAACCATTGGAACCATTGAACCCACTAAATCCATTGAACCCCTATCTCCTAATCCAAGAACCACCGAATCCATCGAAGACACCCAATTCCAATCCACTCCCTTTACTCCTAGATCCACCTAAATCCAATCCACTCCTCCCACTCCTAGTAGCACCAAAACCCATTCCAATGAACCTAATGAATCTTTCATCCCTCCAACTTCCCCACTTTAAGAGTCCCAACAAGACTCTGTTACCATGCCTCCCACACACGATGAGTCATGCCAAGAGTCTAATCCAAAGCATGCCAGCATATCCCCTTCTCCATATCAAGATCCTACCATCCCATCTAGTCCATCTCAAGATCACAGTCCCCCATCCATTCCATCCCATGATCCCCTTGCTTCCACTAATCCATCTCCATCGTATGAGCCTACTACCACAAATCTAGATCCTATCATGGCCCCTACCCCCTCTCTTGATGTTGCTATCCCATCATCTCCTTCTCATGATCCCCCATCATCGCCTAAAAATGCTATCCCCACACCGCTTGCATATCCCCTTGGTCCTCTCACATTCCTCCATGGTGGTCTCCTCGCAAAAGAAAAGCAAAGCATATACACCAACCCTCCTCTTCCACCTAATAATGAACTCACATCATTCTTCCAGAATAACAAAAATCCTGTCCTAGATAGAATGCTCAAGAGAATGAACTATCAAGAAAAAGGTTTAGGCCTTCATGAGCAAGGTATTATAGAGCCCATCCAAGCTAAAGAACATTTGTATCCACAAGGTCTTGGATGTACTACGCACGACTCACAATCCAAAAATGTTGGTACAACCTCTAGATGTCCTCAACAAGCCTTTTCCAAAAGAAATATCGGCCCTTCCCATCACCCCACCAAATCATATGTGGCCATCCCTCCTCTATCATATCACCTCAAAACAACCGTCCATCTTCCTCCATCTGTTCCATCCATTTTGGGTCCTTACATCCCTCCATCTACCATCTCCAATCCTCCATCTACCGTGCCCATGTTTCCTCCAGGTCCTACGTCTATTTTAGGCCCCTATATCCCAAAATCACCTCCTCCATCTCGTCCTATCCATCATTTCATCCATTCATCACCTATCCATCTCATCCATCATAAACATCATAATCAGAATCGACAAAGGCACATACCTAAACATCCCCCATCTACACATAATCCCCATACTCCTAGCCCCATCACTCCACATCATCCATCTTCTCACACCCATCCCATTGCTACTAAAAACACTTTGGTTGTTAAAGAAAAAATGCATCAATCTAAACATCCACATGAATCAAAAGCTTCCCATGTCCCCTCTAAAAGACATGTTAAAGCAAAGCAAAATCAAATCCAAAATCCAAATCAAATGTGAGGCCACAAAGGCCCACCAAAGCAAAGATCAAAACCATGTGGATCCCAAAGAAAAAGATGCAATGCCATCAAATGAAAAATCTGTAAGAACATCCAAAGTCGCTAATCCAAAAGCTAATCATACACCCCTTTCATCTCCTAAGTCTGTTTTGGGTCCTTATGTCCCGAAATTCACCATTCCATCTCCTCCATTATCCCCACATTCTCCATCCCTTAATCTTATTATCTTTTCACATCCACCACCACATGTGCCAATGTTGGTCCTGAACACATCTCCCCATCACATCTCCACCCCATCATTCTATCCATACCCTTTCCAGCATCCCATCCACTATCTCATGTATCAACCCCATCAAATCCCTCTAATTCATCCTCATGCATAATCCACTTATCCTAATAAGGTTGTACCAACATCCAACAGTCACTTCAAACATGGGCTCTTAACACCTTGATCCTTATCACATGTCTTCTAAATCTGCTTATCCACTTCCTTATCCTTACCCACATCCAAAAAGTCAAACATCCAAAAAGTCAAAAAAAAAAATAGTAAAGAGAAATAATTTATCTAATGGTGAAAACTTGGCAAACAAGCGCTTTGGATAAGTACCATGATGAAAACCTGGCAAACAGGCGTCATGCGTAAATCCCCATCTGCACTTGGGGGCAACTTCCTGATATGCATTCCCTTCATCCGCTATGCTTCCAGCTATGCACATGTCTTCCTGTTATCCGTCTTCTTCAGAAATCCCCCCATCCCACCTATCTTCCGCATCCTACCATCATATCTCATTTATCTCCCATTTCCCTCCATCCTTCTTGTGATCTTGATCAAAGTAGGGGCACTTATCTATGCATGCTTTGGACACCTATTGGCATACATTCTCTCCATCCATGCTCTATCATATTCCTTAGTCACCCATCCTATCCTCATATAGTTATCTCATTTATCTTCCCCTCCCCTTGTCTTCCATCCCTCATGCCTCCTCATATATGACATATCTAGAATGGGGGCATATGCTTCCTTTGTGACATAGTCCTTGGAAACATCATCTATCCTAGCATCCCTTTCATCTCCCAATCCTTATGTTCTATCCATCTATCATAACATACCTTCCATCTCCCCATCCTTATCTTCATCTCCCAATCCTTATATTTCCATCCCTCCAAACAACCCCTTCCATCCCCCATCCCTATATCTCTATCCATTCTTTCATCTTTATCCTCATCCCATCTCACAATCCCTTATCATTGGTATCTGGTTATAGGCCTCACCCCATGCAACCCAATGCCATTTATCTAATCCTCATCACTCCTGCTTCTCTTGCACATCTTTCCAATCCCCTATCACTTTTCATCACTCATCTATCTATCATATCATCCTCTCAAGTCATTTTAATGATTTGGATAACTATCCCATTCATGAGCTTTGTGATCACCACCATCCTCCAATTCAATCCAACAGGTCTATCCTATCTCATTGTATCGGTCCCATCTTTTTATCCACTCATCCTATCATCATCCTCCACTTATCCTATCATCATCCATCATCTGTCATCCTTTATCCATTGTTCTCCTTTGGTCTTGTCGAACTACGTTGCCCCTGCGCTTTCACGTAGGCAAGGTCGATCATTTGATCCACCCCCGGGGTTCCATCATCGGTCTTCATTGTCCACTTTGCTCTTCTATCATCTATTATCGGTTATTCTGCTTTGTTCATCTGCTCCTCTATCATCTAGCATCAGTCTTTCTGCTTTCTCCGTCCACTCCTATTTCGTCTATCATTAGTCTTGGCTTTTGTCTCTCTGTTCCTTGTTATCTGTCATCATCATCATCATTCATCCCCTTTTATCCATGGTCAGTTGTCAGCCTTTTACCAAACTACGAGGGCTCTACGCTTTCACGTAGGCAAGGCTAATTTTTGATCAGCCCTTGAGCCCCTAGGTCTTTAGGGTGTGTCAATCTCATGTCTTGTCTTCTTTGTGTCATGCCATCAAGCTATGCCCTTATCTAGCCAGTTCTTCACAAATGAGATCCACTTGTATCATGAGATCCAATCGATTTTGAATATCCCGCGTCTTAACAATTTTTTAGTTTAGTATCCATCATCATCGGTCTCAACATGATGCATCCTTCCTAACAGACCTCATCAATCTCATCCATCCCCTTGATTGATCCTATGGCAAATGACGTTTGAAATTGATTGTGATCTTTTGATGCTTTTGGCTTTTGTTTATCATTTGAGCTCCCTATCATCACTTGTCATGGTCGCCTTGATCCATCATATCATGGTGTGCTTTGACTAGTCAACATAGGGGTGTATCTTGATCTTTTGTTTGTCTTTTCGGTTGTCCCATGTAGTACCCACCAAGATCCCTGAGGTCTTGTGTTATGCTGGGGCATCCTTGTGTGCTTGTGATTATCCCAATACCTAGCTCGACCAAGGTCATCGTGAATTTAGGGTGTTGGGATAGCCTTCTTGTTTGTTATGTTTGTTTTATGCATTAGATACTAACCCGCCTTGGTTCTTCATACCTTGGCATCTTGTGTCTTATGCTATAGAAAAAATTAGTGCTCCGAAGATGGCCAATTGCATTTCAAATTGCATTTTATTTTCCATTTCATCATCTTGCATTTATCCTCCATCCCTTCATCCTTCTTCAACAATCCCCCCATCCCTCCATCTTTTTCTCCTATCTCTTCAACCTCTCTTCCCTCCGCTGCAATAGGGCGACAGCGCCCCGCTGCAGTGGGGTGGCAGCGCCCCGACACAGCAGGGCGGCAGTTTCTCGGGCCAGGGCGGCAGTGCCCCGCTGCAGCGGGGCGGCAGCACCCCTACCCCGCCAACCTTTGACCTCCAAAATTCAAGTTTTTTTTTTTTTTCAAAAACCAATCCCGACCCATTTCCTTATTTTTCCTAACAAACAAAACCCATGTTTTGAAATTTTCAAAATTGATTTTTGAGTTTTACACCGGAACTTTTGGAGGCCATAACTTTTGACTCGGGTGTCCGTTTGAGTTAAAATTTGACGGGTAGTTGCGTTACAAGATAACAAGTGGATTTCCAACGAATTTCTTTAAAAATCGTTGGAACCTATTTTTGCCCATTTTCGGGGCCTCAAACTTTCATCTTGACCCTCAAAATTTCAATTTAATGATTTTTTCCAGCATTTTGAAAAATTATTCACTCATAACTCAAAATGCATATCTTGAATTTGGGATGTTAGTTGGCAATTCATCCTATCTCAATATTGAGTATTTTAAAAAAAAACTGGACTCCCAAAAGTCTATCCATGAGGTTTCTTAAAATGGCAAAATTTGATAATTTTTAAAAATTGCCAAAATTGGAAAAAATCTGATTGTCAACACCTTACGCCCCTTTAAACCCCGAAATTCGGTGTAGAATCAATCCAATCATATCCTTCAATCATTCTAGTCTTCAATCCATTCCTCGTCTGAGCTTTAATCTTATCCCAATTTAAGCTTAACCAAACCCCTAATTTGAGCTTTCGTCCATCTGCAGTCCAAATCTTTGGATATCAAACCAAATCTTAAGATCCTTCTCTCCATCTCACATATCAATCTTCTCCTCATCTGTTCAATCTCATACAAATCACCTAATCAAATCCTTGGTCTTGTCCCCAGTCTCGTTCCCAGCCTTGATCTATCATCATCATCATCTATTAGTATCCTTCATTATCCCTTTGGTGTTGTTTTGGGATGTATCCTTCCCTCATCAACAACACTTTCATCATCATCATCGGGAGGTATTCTTCCTTATCCTTTAGTGGTGTTTTGGGATGTATCCTTCCCTCATCAATACCACTCAACAGGATGTATCCTTCCCTATCCTCATGTTGTTTCGGGATCCTTCATTCCCTTATTGACAACACTCCACCCATCATCAACCCATTTTGGCTTGTACCTTGACTGGGGCAACATCACCTTTTGTCCTAAACATCCTCTTATCCGAGTTAATTAAGTAATATTACTATTATTTAATTAATATATTTAATTCTTCCAAATCCCTAAGGTATTTAATTAATAATTAAATACCTTACCCTCCCTAAATCCTCTTTTCATCAAATAAATTAAATAAATATTACATTTATTTAATTCCTCACATATCATTTTCATCTAATCCTAATCCATTTCCTAATCTCTTCATTAAGGATGTGCACATGTCTAATCCTTGATTAGAACGTGTCATATCCTCCAACTTTTGCAAGTTGGCCTTTAATCCTAATTAACCCCTAATTATCCTCTAATTACTGATTAGTCAAACCTAATTAGTACCTTGGTCAACTCTTCCCCCCAAGGAATTTTTAATTCATTTTTATTTATCCTAGATTCCCCTCTTTTATATGTGAATTTTTAATTCACATTCTATCCTTCCAAGGCTTCTAGAACCTTGGACTTGTCACAATCTCCACATGTGACTAAGTCCCACCTTTTTGGAGCCCACCTTTTATCCTTTAGATTCTCCTAAGAATGTGAATTTTTAATTCACATTTATATCCCCAACCACCTTTCATTTTCCCATGTAGATTTTTGAAGAATTCCAAAATTCCTCAAATGTCCCTTTCACTCCCATTTGGGGACAAGAAATCCCTTTTTGAGAAAATCTTCTCTCTCCAAGGTGCTTGTCCTTCCTCCACCTCATGTACCTTTTTGACACCTCACTTACACGTCATCTTCTCTTGGCCACTTCACCATCCACATGTCAAGATGTGAGGGCTTGTGGGTTCTCAACCCACCATAGCCCTTCATCTTGGCCTTGTTGGATCAATCTTGACCGTTGAATTCTCTAGAGAATTCAAATTCTTCTATAAATACCCCCTCCTCAAGGACATTTTCAACACTTATATTTTCATAACTACATGCTGCCAATTTGCATTCTCAATCATCCATTATCATCTAGTTATCTACTCTAATCACTTTTGCACATTCAATCTTGCATTTAGTCATTCAAGAAATCATCTAAGGAACACACAAAATCATCCCAAGCAAGGGCCAATCAAGGAGACATCAACAACAAGGAAGGTGAAATCGTTTGTATCTTATTTTGTCCATTTTCCTTCTTGTTATATCACTCTTTAGGCTAATCTTGAAGTGTCCTTAGTCTTTTATCACTTGCATTTTTAAGTTATTTTGCACATTAGAGTAGGATAAAATTCTTAGGTTCACACTTGTACAGTTAAATCGTATGAATTCAATAATACAAAGTATGCTTGAGTTTGTCATCTCAATTTCATGAGATTGTGTTATTTGTTTATGGGTCTATTTCAAAGAAATGGTTAAATACTTTGAGCAGATAACAGTGATTTGAAGTGTGCAGGCTGGATTGGGTAAGGAGAGTTTTATTGATAATAGGAGTGGGATTGTTGGTGTAAGGCACTAACAGTTGTTGCAAGGCATTGACAATTTAAATCCACTGGTTGAATGTCATTTGTTGATGAGTTCTTTTTATGTGTTTGACTTCATGGCCTAGAATTAAGCATTGGTTTATCTTGCAACTTAGTGCATCTCAGAAACAATCTCCAAAATTAAAAATCATTTTAAATCCCTATGTGTTATAGTGTTGTGATTATCTCGTGCTCCAAATAGTTGATGTTACTAATGAACAACCAATTCTATTTAGTATTATCCTATTATGTTGAGCTATTAAATAAGATTATCTGTTGTTGTTAAGGGATCACCCTCCCGGGTCTTGTAGAGCCCAAAGTGTAGGAGGCCTTTTAAAGTCCTTGTTAGTTGGTCTAGGTCCTTCGAGCTGCCCTTGATTGGAATTAGCAATTCCATAGGTAGATTAGAAGACCAACCTGGTTACAGCATAAAAACAAACCAACAAAAACATGGAGACGAAAGCTCATAATGGATGAAGGAATACTCAGAACAAGGGAAAGGATGCTTAGAATGAGGAAAGGGATGCTCGAAAGGGTAGACTAACTCTCAGAACAAGGAGATGAAAGCTCACAATGGATGAGTAGATACTCAGAACAAGGAAATAGATGCTCAGATGGTGAGACTGACTCTTAAAATGAGGAGACAGATGTGCGAAATGGATGAATGGATTGATTGAATAGGAGATGAGATTAGCTGTTTAGGGAACAAATTCACCCAAACTAATGGAAAACTTACTCAAGAAGGTGGCACACGCCCATTCATTGAAAATGGGCAAAAACGACTTGGATAGAAGACGAGATTGGCCATTTTTGGAGCTAAATTACCTATCCAAGGGGCACAACAACCCAACCAAAGGGCGCGATTGCCCAACCTAAGGGCATAGTTGCCTATTATAAATAATGGGCAAGAACGATTGAAAACAACACAGAACGACTGACAAAACAGTCAAAAAAGTAAACAAAAATGCTCATTTTAGGGCCTAGTCGCCCCTCTACAGGTCTTGGACACCCCTGATGAAGGTTTGGTCACCCAACTAGGGGGAAAGTCTTCCTATTCTAGGGAACGGGCAAGAACGATCGAAAACGACAAAGAATGATGACAAAATAGACGAAAAAGCAAGCGAAAAATGCCTGTTTCAGGGTCTAGTCGCCCCTTTATAGGTCCTAATTGCCTTTGTTGAGGGTGTGGTTTCCCAAATATGGGGAAAGGATACCTATTCTAGGGAATGGGGTAGAACGATCAAAAATGACAAAAATGACAACAAAACAAACAAAAAAGCAGGCCAAAAATGCCCATTTCAGGCCCTAGTCACCCCTTTGCAAGTCCTGGCTACGCCTGTTCAGGGCGTGGTCACCCAACTAGGGGGAAAGGCCACCTATTCTAAGGAAAAAGTGAAAACGATAAAAAAATAACAAATAACAATGATAAAATGGATAAAAAAGCAAGCCAAAAATGCTTATTTTAGGGCCTGGTTGCCCCTCTACATATCCTAGCCACCCCTGTTGAGGGTGTGGTCGCCCTAAGTAGGGGAAAAGCCACCTATTATGATGATAAAACAAATAAAAAAGCAAGCCAAAAATGTTTGTTTCAAGGCCTGGTCGCCCCTCTGTAAGTCCTAACTGCCCCTGTTGAGGGCGTGGTTGCCCAACTAAGGGGAAAGGCTACCTATTTTAGGGAACGGGAAAGAATGATAAAAAAATGACAAAGAACAATGATAAAACGAATGAAAAAGCAAGCCAAAAACACCTGTTTCAGGGCTTGGTCACCCCTGTACAGGTCTTGGCCGCCCCTCTAAGGTCCTGGCCACCTTGCTAAGGTCCTGGCCACCTATTTGAGGGCCTGGTCAACCTCTATTGATAGAACTAAACTTGACTTAAGCAAAACAATTATGGAAAAGGACAAAAAACACTACAAACAACAAACAAAAGGTATGGTTGACTCGACTAATAAGATATGCACTGGTTTTACACAGAAAAAATAGTTCAAACAACACAATCCTAAGATTAGTATGAAGGGTATGGCTAACACGGTCCTCTAACTAGGCTAAACAAGGTGATCTAAGGAGTCCTTGATATATGCTCAATACGTGAGGCACAACCGTGAACACCAACTCATCACAAACGTGAGTCTAGAATCCCAATGAGATACTGAAGGCTCAAACCAACTCTTCACATCTATCTAGGTATCACCCTAGCTTCAACACTTCGCCAGACATGACGTGGTTGGATTGGGGTACAACTTTGGCTCTACCCCCTTTATATACCCCCTGGTACACATGGTTGGGATTGTCCCTTGGGGTGATGAAATCTCCAAGTAGGTCCCACTAAGAAGAAAATACTAATCATTTTCGACTACTCCCTAGGCTCACATGAAGTGCAAGGGAAAAGCTTAAACGATGTAATGCCCCCTTGGGTAACACAAAGGACTTAAATAAGCTACATTTTCTCTTCATCCAAGATCACCAAATGGTGCAAGGGGATTGGATATGTCAATAGCTTACTTACTAACAAAGCACATAACTTATTGACTCTTCTACTTAGACTATGTGCCTAATTAGTGTGACAATGAAAGCAAACAACTAACTAAATGTCTTGGTCCTTTCGTCCTGCAAAAACGTGTTAGTAGTTTAACCTTTGGTCTTCATTAAGCATGAAATAATTGCATCAATGTTAGTAAAAACCTTCACAATCACCAACATGAGATAGGGGGTCAGTATAAATCAAAACGATAGAAAACATGCCCCGAAAATGACTTAAAACACTGTTTTTACCTCAAACAACTTTGTTTGGCCCTGGCTGCCCCTCTAAGGTCCTGGCCACCCCTCTGCGAGTCTTGGTCACCTATTTGAGGGCCTGGTCACCTCTGCAGGGCTTGGTTGCCCCTCTGTGTCACTTGAATATGCAAAATGTCAAAAAATAGCAAATGTGAGAGTAAAAAGGACCTATTTGTGGGTCCCACCGGGCATTCCAGAAATGTGGTGCAAGTGTTTTTTACTTCTAAATATGCAAAAAAAACTAAAAATGCAATGTAAAGAACATAAGACCACCTCAAGATTAGCCTAAGTTAAGCACAAATAAAAGAAAGATAAAAACAAGAGTGATTATACCTTTGCTTGTGTTGATCCCTTGGTTGGCCCTTGATTGAAGTTTGGTTGTGTGCTCCTTTGATGGCAATGTGATGGAAAATAGATGCAAGGTGGTTAAGATGCAAGATGAGGGTGGGTATGTGATAAAATGGACAAGGTGGATGCATGAGGATGAGAACTTGAATGCAAAAGATTGGCTTAATAGTTTATGTGTGCTAAAAATGTCTAAGGTCCATGAATGAATGAGAAAGGGGGTATTTTTAGAAGAAATTGAATTCTCTAGAGAATTTAACGGTCAAGATTGAGCCACCATGGCCAAGATGGAGGGCTATGGTGAGTTGAGAATTCACAAGCCCTCACATCTTGCCATGTGGAGGATAAAATTTTCAAATGACATGGTGAGATGGAAAGGGTACAAATGATGTGGAGGAAGGACAAGTGATGTGGAAGAAGGACAAGTACTTTGAAAGTACCTTGGGATGTGACTGATGTGACCTCTCAATGATCACATGGGGAATAGGAGATTCCTTGGAAGAATAAAAGTGAATTTTAAATTCACATGATTGGGGATATCTTAAGGATAGACAAGGTTCCCAAAAAGGAAGCTGAGAAGTACCTTGGATAAGACATGGTGCTTATAATCAAAGGTTCCTGACCCATGTGACTGATGTAACATCTCAATGATCACATAGAGAAAAGGAGATTCGTTGGAGGAATAAAAGTGAATTTTAAATTCACATGGAAAAGACAAAAAAGAATTAAAAATTCCTTGGAAAATGAGAGAGTTGACCAAGATGTTGATTAGATTAGCTAATCAGTGATTAGAAGATAGTTAGTGGTTAATAAAGATTAGAAGCCAATTTTCAAAAGTTGGAGGATGTGACACATCCTAATCAAAGACTAGACATGTTCACATCCCTAATGATGAGATTAAGAGGCGGATTAGGATTAAGAAAAAGTGATGGAGGATGTGACATGTGAATCATTTATTTAATTCTTTGAGGATAAGGTGGATAAAAGGTAAGGTATTTAAATACCATAAGAATTTAGAGGAATTAGGGGTATTATTTAGATAATAGCAATATTACCTAATTAACACAAATAAGAGGATGTTTAGATGAAAAGGGATAAATTTGGACCAATGTAAGTGCCCAAATTTAGGTGTCTACACTTCCAAAAGGAATATTCCCATGGGATATTCCTTCCTCTTTTGTACATTAAAACTTTGTTTTAATTTTCTAAAATATCTATTTTCCTCACCCATGAGAATATTCCAAAGAACCTTCTCTTTCTCCACTCATTTGAAACAAATGAATATTTTTCTTCATAAAAAACTTACAAGACTTCTTGTGGTTGAGTTAACTTACAAAACTTCTTGTGCACGTTAAAAGTGTGTTTGTTTGAAGGAATATGAACCCTTGATTCTTTCCTTGATTCATGTGATCATTGATTCTCATCCATCAATGAGAATCCATGATCCATGTTTCATCTTTCCTCCATCCTTGACCATTGATTAACCTTTTTAATCTTAACCCTTCATTTCTTATTTGTCCTCCTATAAATAGGTCACTATTTAGGGACAAATGGATCCATCTTTTAACAATAAACAAACTTATGCTGTTAAAATCACTCTCACTCGCACTCACATTTAATATCATTTTAGCTTAATTTACTTGCATATTAGTTTAGCTTCCATTAATGGCTTCCATGATAACATAAATGCATCCATTTAGTATTGTGTAATTAGGGTTTAAATCTTTTTTAACTTAAAATCCATTTAGATTAGCTTTGCATACACCCATGTATCAATCATCTTAGTCTACATCATGTTAAAATAGCTTGCATCATGTTAATTTAACATTTAAATCATGTTTCATCACACACCTTTCATCAGTTTCATTGATTCTCTTCAATAGAATCGATCAAAATAAGCTCATTTATCCATGGGATTGGGAAAGGGTCGCCATTCCACATCAATGTGACACCACTCCCCCAATAGGATAAGTTTTAATGAATTAGAATAGGTGTTTTTGAAGCTTCCATGATCTAGAATGTTAGTTTTAATGGATTCCTAGTATATTTTTTATTGATTTGTCTTATTGGATTGATGTTTAGTGGCATAATTATGCTTTGAATCCTCATGGATCAAGTGTAGTTGGCCCATACTAATTCGTTGGTCACATTTTGGCGCTAGAAGGAGGACATAAACTAACTAATTTGACAAATTTTGTGTTAAAACTCAATTTTCCTTGTGTTTTCAAGTATAACGACGCTATTGATTATCAATTGATGCATTTGATGATGTGTCGCTATACAGTGACACACCTATGATTTCAATTTATCGATGCATAATTAATCTAGCGACACTTAATTTCTTCACTACATTTTAATTTGGTGTCATTGCTAATTTAATTAAGGCATAATGAATTTATTTTTAGAGACGCAATTGATATGTCAATGCATTTGACTTCCCTATTTTTTGCAAAGGGCCACTATTGATTTTTCAATACAACAATGCTATTGAGGAATTTCAGCGACACAATTGATTATAGCATCATGAATTACTAGTAAATAGAATAGAACTTGATTTTTTGACATATGTTTGAATTTTTTCGCTTTATCTAATCATTGACATGTCTCTGACTTCTTGTTATGGTTTTTAGACTAACTAATTTTGCAAGTTTTGATGATAATATTCAAAGTGAAGGAGCATTTTTCCATTAATTGTAACAAGTGTTTCAACACTTATGGGGCAATTATAATCCATTTATGATTCTTTTTTATTTCATGTTTTAGGACCAAACTAAATTTACTTTGGGATTTGAAATGAACATTCAAATTGGTTAAAATTGAACCTTCACATCACTATGTTTGTTGGCTTAAAATTGAATGATATAACTTCCACACTTTTTTTGGTGTTTCAAATGAACTCATTTTGCTATGATGGATTAAAATGAACATGTGTTTGATTTGTCTGCATATTCTTGTTGTGTGTGTCCAATCCCCTTGCGCTTCGTGCAATCTTGGATGAAGAGAAACACACAAGTCTACTTTTCTTCTTGGAAGTGATTATCCTCTCCCCTCACGCCTATTGGAAATCTTGGGTGACGAAAAGTATTTTATGCTTCAAACACATGTAACCTTTAGAGGGCCTACCTCCCAACTTGTGAGAGGGAACGACCCAAGTGGTGCTTTCTATCCAGCTTGCTATATAAATTATTTGGAGTGATGAAAGTCACTAACCAGCCGGTTGTGGTTGTCCCATACCAACAAAAGTCTCCCCTAACATCCTTGTGATGTGTTAAAACCCTTAGATGTTTCTAAGGCTTGGGATACCTATTAATTGAGTGAATCACCACGTGTATGGCACCAATCTATCCCAGATGTGGTCATTAAAAACCTTGTTGTAATGGATAACCAAGTCCAATTCCAAAATATATTTCAAGGTAATGCATGGGCGTAGCACCATGCCCAAAGTTACTTACCATGTCTGGTTTTTGATTCAGGCATAAAGCAAATGGGGAATGAAATATTTTACTTGGTGTGTCAAGAAGTTAAATTTTGATTGACATAGCCTATTTATCCACTTCATCTTCACAGACTAATCATCTCTTCCAATGATGGTAAGCCTACCGAAAAATATGTATCTGATCTATCTAGGATTGTAAATGCTTGAGATCTAGTTTAACACTTGCTTGATTCCTAACCAATTGAAAACAAACATCAACAAGTCTTTTCAAAATTTCAAAGCCTTTGGTCTAAGAATGGATACCCTTTGACAAAACCTTGATATTGATGCTTGTCCTAAGAATTTATTCTTAGAAACTTCTAAATATTTTTGTTTATATCTCAAACCATACTTTCCAAAGTTAACCTAAGTAACTATGCCTCTAACTTCATCCTTTTCACAAAATGGACTTTGTGAAATTGATGATGTTTTTTACATAGACATTTAGTTTGAACTTAAGAAAGAAAAGTGTTTTTGGTAAAAAAACTCACTTAAGCAAGATAAATTGACAAATTGAACCCCACATGACCATTTGGCATCTGATCGCTCTGATCAAACAACCTGACATTACACTCGCTAGCATTCAACCAAACTTTGAACTCATTGAAGGAGAACAAACCAATATAATTAGTAGTTTGAGAAGCTTCACTTTCAAAACAAAGGAAACACCAACCCAATGGAGAAACGCAACATACATCATAGACAAAGAAGAGGAACAAGCTGATATTGTGGCTAGAAGGCCCATATTGCCACTACTCGCATGGCAATAAATATCCTATTTTCTTCCATAAACTTAAAATTCTCTAAATGATCTCACGCAAAATCAAAATTTCCAAGAGAAGGTCTACATGTCGTCACTTCAAATTTAGGCATCATAGTCTAAAAGCTATAAAAAAACACCTTGTAACACTCTACCAAAATAGGACTAGATTGATAAGGAATTTTTATAAACGTGTTTCAAGGAATAATCTACAATTGTATGCCCTATTTGAAAGTCAAAACATTGGTATTTTCCATGATCTTGAACTTGTCTAAATGATCTCATGCAAAATCAAAATCCCCAAGAGAAGGTCTACATGGTGTTATTTCAAACTTAGACATCGTAGTTCGACATACCTTAGAAGACGTATCCTAAGACAATAACACAATAGAAATAGGTTGGTAAGGAGGTTTTACAAACATATTTTGGTGAATAATCCAGACATGTATGCTCAATATTAACCCCTCATTGGTCTTTTTGTAATGTCCCCTTCTCAGCAGTGATCAATGCAGTTAGTCGTTAGCCTATCCCGGAGGCTCGTAGGCTAGTCAAAAGCAGAAATTTGGGTTTCTTATTTTCTAGGAGGATGTTTTGGTAGTTTTAGAGGCTTGCATGTTGGATTTTTATAGTTTGGATTTTGGATTCCTTCTAGGTTTTTAGAGAGCTTTGTAGTGGTGTGACATGCAACTGAAACAAAAGACTTTTCCAAACTTACTATTTTTAGTAAGTTATGACGACTACTCAAAATGTGGTTAAAACACATTTGGACACACTTACTATTTTTAGTAAGTGTTATTTTCAGCAGGTTTTTAGAAGGCCAGTTTTGAGGCTATTTTAGGCAAGTTAGTTTGAGTTGTTTTCGTCTCCCACACTCTTGGAGCTCATTTTTGGGTAAATTTGGTATTTTGATTAAATTTATATTTTTCAGTGAAAATATGATGCTAAGGCTTGAATGCGCCTATTTGGAGAGATAAGTTATTTTCATAAAAAGTGATTTTAATAAGGTATTTTCACTAAATGCTTTGGATGCCTAACTTGTGATATATTTGCATTTTTATTAGTCTTATATCCTTCACTTTGGACACCATGTCTAGGTGGCTAATGGAATTGAAATGAAATGCAAATGTTAAAGGTGAATGTGAATCTCATGTGGGTGCCCTAATTGGAGGGAAACAAATTTGAATTGGTGGAGAAACTTATAAATAAGAGTGTTGGCTTTGTTCTTTGGATCCAAGAAGAAATTATAATGAAGTGCTACCAAAATGATGATTCAATTGCTTCGAGGAATGCATACCTCCTAGATATCTTAGTTTCTTGCTTGAAAGATAACAACTAGCTAAGAGAAAAGGTTGTTCTTTACATTGAAGAACAAATGGAGCTCATTGTAATGAAGATGTTTGAAGTTTTCTAAAGTTCTTTTGATGATTTTTTTAGTTTATAGGTTGTTGGTTTGGTTTGGCTATAGGTAGTTTTCGCTCATAACTCATTAGGCGAATTTTTGTTGGTTTTGGGTAGTTGCCCATTCTTTTCGTATGGCCTAGGCATCCCTTCTTGCTGGTTTCTAGATTTTATTATGAAGTAATGAATTGTCTAGTGAAGGTCGCCCTTCTTCCCAAGTTATACCATGCATGTAGATTCCTTGGGATGCGTGTTTAAATCCTTGTTGGGTGTTTGATGCAGTTTTAATGCCTAGTCTTGGTCGCCATTCTCCCTAGTTTCAATTGCATCTTGTTTCAAGTTATTTGGAGAAGTATTGGGTGAGTTAGGAGCATTTTGGAGTGGTTTCTAGTTTGTTGGTCTATGTTTTTTGTTTGCTAGTTTTTTTATCATATTGTCAAAAGTCTGGGTTTTGGGTTGTTTTTTCATAGTTGTGAGCTTGAAGGAACATTTAATAATATTTTGGAGTGATTTGGACAGCTATAACACTTGGATTCTTGCAAATTATACTTCACATTGTAACGCTGAATTAATAGCATTGATCAACTCTTTTACATTTATGCAAATTACTATTGTATTCCCACGATTCTGGAAAAGAGAGGCCTTGTCGTCTTACTTTCAACATTTCTTTAATGTACTACCTGCTGAACAAGCGAAAGGGGTCAGAAATCCACCCATACTTTACTTTTCATGCACTTTGTAATCCTCATAATGTTGATTGACTAAGCTGTCAATCTACTCTTGCTGAATAAGTAGTTGAATTGCATAATCATTGTATTTCCAACACTTCAGTTTATTTGCTAACAATCCTCGATGTCATATGCTATCACCTCGCCCATCATTGGGATCTTGGTGAGCATTCTTGGTGTAGGGTTACTTTCATCAGCTGGTTTTGATTTTGCTAATGCCAATGGGTGAAGTTGTTGATGTGAAAATTGAAAAAAATTGTTGGGGAATATTTCAGTGGTATCAGAGCCAAGATCCTACCATCTTGTGACCATCAGAGTTTAGTTGTCAGATGTGTGACAGAGAAACCAAATACTACACCAAAAGTTATGCAAGAACTCAGTATCAGAATCCACCAGTTCCAAAGGCAAAGACATTTCCAGAGGCTTTGAGAGATACTGGTAAAGCAGTTGAAAACATGTCAGGAGGTCCTAGACTTTCAATGGAAGAAAGGGAAGCTAGAGCTGAAAGGAAATTTGATAATATGATACATATGATGTCATGTTTACTAGCAAGGATGGATCAACAAGTGACTCAAAATTTATCCCAACCTCAACAAAATAATGTTGGAGAAAATAGTGGTATCAATGGTAACAATGGTTCTGAGGTAAATGGAAGAGACAAAATTATTGGCTAGCATGTGGCAACCATTAGAGGTTCAACCTCTAGGCCTCTTTTCCCTACCTTCACTCAAAGGGAGGAACCACTAGCAGAGACTAGAGTCCCTTTTGCGGATGATTCAAGACAAGCCTACATGGAGTATGTCACTTTACCCCTAATCTCAGAGACCAATGAACCTTTGATCATTTCATGAACCAAAGAAATAAAAGGAATGACATAAGAGTTGAATAACGTGATCCTATGGGTACCAAAATAGATTATAATGAGGCTATTGGAAGGTGACCTTGACCCATTTTGATGGAAGTGATAAGTGTACAATAAGGTCGTGGGTGCACAAGCTTGACAACTACCTTTCTCTTAGACAAATGCTTGAAGAAGATGCCATAAAGTTTGTAACTTTGCACTTGGAAGGAGTTTCCCATGAGTGGTGGTACCATGTTTTGGTCACTCTTGGCCATAACCTCATTCAAACATATGAAAAGTTCACTAACAAGTTGATTGAGAGGTTTAATACTAAGGATCCTGAAGTGAAGTTTCGTGAGCTTGCACAACTAAAACAACATGGCTCATTGGATGCATCATAGTTTATTTTCAAAGACTTTTCATGATGGTGCCCAACATCACAAAAAGAAGGCTAGTTGTGTTGTTTTTTGAAGATTTGATGGAACCATTGAAAGGGTTGGTTAAAGCATTCCATCCACCAAGTCTTGATGAAGCTATCAAGAAAGCTAGAAGCATGGAGTTGGCTGCCCCAAGGCCAAAATTTTAGTCCAAGCCCTTTTCACACAAAAAGGACAAGAAGCACTTTTCAAACCAACATAAGAAATTTCCTTCCAAGTTGGATGATGATCTTCGTGAGAAGCTTAAAAAGGAGGGTAAATGTTGCATACATAGAGAACCATGGACTAAAGGGCATAGATGCTATGGAAGAGGACATTCTAACCACATGGAAGCTTATTCTAACTTTGGATCAGAATTTGATTACTCAGAGCAGTGATCTGAGTTTGCTGAAAGTGATGAAGAGAAAGCTCCAAAAGAGTCTGAAGATGAGCAAGGAGGTGAGGGCACATTAGCCCAACTTTCTAGTTTCCAAAAGAATGAATCTTTCAAGGTTCATGGTGTGCTTGGAGGGCAACAAATTTTTTCTTTGATTAATATTGGAGCAAAACATAATTTCATTGATGAAGGTGTGGTTGTAAAGAGAGGACTAAAAACTAAAGAATTTGAAGGTTTCAAAGTCATGGTGGTGAATGGATTTCATATCTCTTGCCATCGAAAGATTTATAACTTCTCTCTGCAATTGGGTAACTATGAAGACAAAGATGACTTCTATGTTGTTAGCATTGGAGATACAAATGCTATACTTTGCATTCAATGGCTATGATCTCATGGAGAGATCTCTCTAAATTTTCAAATAATGGAGTTGAATTTTCATTCAGATGGAAAGGTGGTGCTAAGAGGAATTTCAAATGGAGGCCCGTTAATTGTGTCTTTCAAAAGAATGGAAAGGATGATTCATCATGATCAAGTTGAGTGGGCAGCAAAATGTATGATTCTACCAATGGATCTAGTTGAAACAAAGAGGCACTATCCACCTAATATCTAATCATTGATCACTAAGAAGAGTAAGGTCTTTGCTAATTTACCTCCTAGGAGACCTCCTAAAAAGGGAACTGAGAATTTCATAGAACTTGAAGAAGGGGCCAAGCCAGTTATCACAACCCCATATCGATATCCTAAGAAGTAGAAAGATGAAATTGAAAAGAACGTTAGAGAACTCTTGGAGTTGGGTTTCATTCGCCCAAGTAAGAGTCCTTTTGCTTCAACAATTGTGCTTGTTAAGATGGCATCATTCACATGTGTGTGGACTATCATGCGTTGAATCAAAAAACAATCAAGAACCAGTACGCCATTCCCAGGATAGATGAGCTCATTGATGAGCTACATGGAGCCAAGTTCTTTCAAAGATTGATCTAAGATCGGGTTACTATCATATTTGTATGAGGGGATCAGATGTTGATAAGACAACATTTTGGTTCCATTATGATCATTTTGAATTCTTAGTCATGCCATTTTGGTTAAATAATGCTCCTACTACTTTCCAATCTTGTATGAACCAAATCTTTCAGAAGCAATTGAGGAAGTTTGTGTTGATTTTCTTTGATGACATTCTCATTTTCAGCAAGATGTGGGAAGAACATCTTAAGCATTTGGAGGAAGTTCTTAGCATCCTTGAATTAGAAATTTTATTTTCCAAAGAATCCAAATGTGAATTTGGAATGACGAAGTTGCTCTATCTTATTCACATAATCAGTGCTGAAGGAGTGAAAGTTGATCTAGAGAAGAGCAAGGCAGTCTTAGATTGGCCACCTCCAAAGAACTTGATGCATTTGAAGGGGTTCTTGAGTCCTTGTGGATTTTATAGAAGATTTGTGAAGGAATACTATCAAATTTTTGCTCCTCTTACTGATCTCACCAAAAAGGGAGCTTTTGTATGGTCAAAAATGGCACAAGGTGTTTTTGATAAGTTCAAGAAGATTATGAGTTCATGTCCAGTTTTGGCTATACTAGATTTTTGCAAGCCATTTGAGTTGCAATGTGACACATCATGAGAAGGAGTTAGTGTTGTTTTGATGCAAGAAAAACATCCCATTGTGTTTGAGAGTAGAAAACTGAGAGGGGTTGAAATGACTTCATCTATGACAAAGAAATGCTTGCAATCATGCATGCATTGGCCTAGTTTAGACAATACTTGGTGGGGAGAAAATTTGTTGTCAAAACTGGTCACAATAGTCTCAAACACTTTATGCACCAAAAGGATTTGAATGACATGCAACAAAAATGGGTGAGTAAGCTTCAAGCTTACGATTTTGACATTGAGTATGTCAAAGGCAAGAACAACATTGTGGCAGATGCTCTATCTAGAAGGCCTCATTTGAACTCATTGTGTGAGCTTACTATTGATTGGAAGGAGTTGATACTTTTTGATTATGACAAAAATTAGTTTGCAACTAGCATTATTGAAGGTACTTTTCATGATGAAAGGTACAAAGTATTAGTGCTATGAAAAGATATCTAGTGCTTAGATGAAGCACCTAGGATTGGTGTCTTGGTCAATTTGGTCATTATGATTTAATGTAAGGGGTGTCTAAAAGGTGTAGGAGGAGTTACATATTATTCCATGATGCTTGACCACAATTGTTGGAGAGTTGGATTTTGGCTATGGCTCATGGTTTTGACTCATGGTTTTAGATGCCACTTAATGGTTTCTCATTTCTCATTTTCCTATATATTGGAGGCATATGATAGTGTATCACATGGTTCTTTGTAGGTGCTCTTATGCAACCATTGTATTGCTAAAGGGATAATTGGGTTGTATTATTGCACCTAATCTTTGTAGAATAATCTAAGCTTAGGTCTCCTTGGGGTGAGTTTATGCCCACAAGTGTTTCTCCATTTATATCAAATGTAGAGGTTTGCATTTCATGAGTTTTCTGATATATTATATTACTTCTCCATTATTTCATTGATATAAGTTTATAGTCTTAATCAAATCACAATCAAATTAAACTAGATATACATTTTATTATTTGAATTTTTATTCTATAATAATTAGATTGGCCATATAATACATAGAAATCTTATTTAGATTTCTATTCCATATTGAAATGTAAACTGAGGCATCCGATAAATGGCGTTAGGGCAGTAATAAATATTATCTAAATGATATTATGTCTGTACCTTGGGTTATTCCTATAAATATTAATACAAAATGTTGTTTGTTCACTTCTCGTCTTGTCTTGTTATGGACTCGCCCAGGGGACAACTTGTAGAAAAGGATTGACCAACGGATTAGTAAATAGGGACGGAACTAGCAAGATTTCGTTATGGCAGGGGGGATTTCGGGGTTGAGAGGTTAAGGGAGTTAAAAGATAGAAAATGAAGAGACCTCTATTTTGAGGAAATATATAAATCTAATATATGAAATAGTTTTTTGCTTTTTTAAGGTATCGAATCAAATAATGTATATTTAAAGAAATAATGTAATTTAATATTGTTAAAAGATATAATGAGGCACAAAAACAATTTGAATTTTGAATTAGATCTGTGATGTATGGGATCCATCTTGTGCATTGTAAAAATGAGTCAAGACAAAGGGATGTAGGTTTGGAGGCAGGGAGGGAGCAGGCATGTGTTTGAAATGAAATTTGCAATTTGCAAGGCATAAATAAGACATTTTGAAGGACATGTGTATTGACATCTGAATACCATAAGCTTATGTGACCTCATAAATATTATTAAAATATTTCATTTCATTCATATTTTCCTATCACCTATAATAAATTCTTGGACAACATCTACTCTCTCCCTTAAAGCCTTCTTAGTCTATAAAATATATATATAAATATATAACTTCTCCTGATGTCCCATCCACCTTTGTATACCTCTTTGTTATGGATTAAGACATGCAAAATCTTTGGTGTTGTGTATACACTACCGAGCTCGACATCCAAAATATCTGTTCTGTTCACTTTTAAAGACTATGTAATCTTTTCCGCGCTGTGTGTGGGATATATATCCCCGCTCTTTGTTTCAGATTTGTCTTCTTAATTTCTGTCCAAAATATTTATGCTCTTCCAAAAGTAAGTTAATTAGGGACTAGTGGTGCTCCCCAAAGAATAACACATAGAAATGAATAAGGCCTGTGAAGTTCGTCGTTCATGTGCATGGAATTCTGTAATTTCACAAATGAAGACTCGCTGTTAGGAAAATATGAATGAAATGAAATATTTTAATAATATTTATGAGGTCACATAAGCTTATGGTATTCAGATGTCAATACACATGTCCTTCAAAATGTCTTATTTATGCCTTGCAAATTGCAAATTTCATTTCAAACACATGCCTGCTCCCTCCCTGCCTCCAAACCTACATCCCTTTGTCTTGACTCATTTTTACAATGCACAAGATGGATCCCATACATCACAGATCTAATTCAAAATTCAAATTGTTTTTGTGCCTCATTATATCTTTTAACAATATTAAATTACATTATTTCTTTAAATATACATTATTTGATTCGATACCTTAAAAAAGCAAAAAACTATTTCATATATTAGATTTATATATTTCCTCAAAATAGAGGTCTCTTCATTTTCTATCTTTTAACTCCCTTAACCTCTCAACCCCGAAATCCCCCCTGCCATAACGAAATCTTGCTAGTTCCGTCCCTATTTACTAATCCGTTGGTCAATCCTTTTCTACAAGTTGTCCCCTGGGCGAGTCCATAACAAGACAAGACGAGAAGTGAACAAACAACATTTTGTATTAATATTTATAGGAATAACCCAAGGTACAGACATAATATCATTTAGATAATATTTATTACTGCCCTAACGCCATTTATCGGATGCCTCAGTTTACATTTCAATATGGAATAGAAATCTAAATAAGATTTCTATGTATTATATGGCCAATCTAATTATTATAGAATAAAAATTCAAATAATAAAATGTATATATACATTATGTGTTGATGGAATGTTGTTTCACTATTTATAATGTTTAATTATTTTTAAGACAATCTTAAACTTAATAATCATAATGATAGAAGACATAGGCTTTACATATAGAGTCTCATTAAAACCTTTTCTTTATTTATAGTCTTTTCTTTTATGCGTGAAGATTTATTTTTCTTATTCTTAATTTATCTATTTCTTACTTTAACTTCAATTTTCTCTTGTATTCCTTCTTTGTTTGAACTTTGTGTCTGTTTTCTTTTATCTATTGTCTTCCTTCTCCCTTTATCTATCCTCCTCACCCTCTTACCTTGTTTTCCTATCCATTCTCCACGGATGCATCCTTTTAAGTCTCAAGTTTGTAGTCATTCTATTTACTCTTCCTCTTCTTGATTGTGAATTGTTAGTGAAATCCGAAATGTTGAAATCTTTCTATTTATTCTTCCTCTTCTTAATTATGGATTGTTAGTGTAATCTGAAATTTTGTTTCAAAAAATATAGAATTTTTTTTCCAAAAGAATTCTTGTACGATATAGGTTCCTTTTAAACTACTTCAAACTCTCTTTAAACTACTTCAAATATCTAGATATTAATATACATTTTGTTTCCTTTGAATATCATTCAAAGATTTCACTTCATAAGATAATCATAACATTAAAATTAATATAGTTTAATTCTTATAATCTTGAATATGATAATGTTAATAATTTTAATATTTTAATTAAAAAACTAGTATATATATCTTTTAAAAATCTATATATAATATATTGAAGATATTTTTATATATATTCTTTTGAGGTGTCTATTTTTAAATCAATATATCATAAGGGAGAGGGCACAGTAGTAGTCGTGCGGGCTAATTTTGTGAGCATATAACAAAATTGACTGGAATATCGTAGAACCTTCTTTTTTTTTTTGATATGTAGGTTGGCCTCTTATTTATCTATAAATAAGGTTTGGAGGTGTGACTCATCATGCAACTCACCACATCAGCACATCTATTGAGAAGTGTCTAAAATTGGACTTTTTAAAGTTCAACCAAAACTTAATCATGGAACCCCCAATAGTCATACAAAAAAATATCATTTGTTGCTTGTAGAATATCATATTTTTATTTAAAATAAATTAATATACAATCTAAATGGACCAAATATCTATTGATAGGCATAAATATTTGATATCTCTAGCTCTTATATTCAACACATATGGACCAATAATTGAACACAAAAAAAATATTTGTTCTTATTAAAACAACACATAATCATTTAAAATACAACTTATATTAAACAAAAATGGACCAATAATTGAACACTAAAACTTTTTGAAAATCCTTCCCATTTAATGAAAAACTACATGTTATTTATTGTGCTCACCTTTTATATTTGTGATAGGACAAACTATTAATATAAAATACTCCAATGCTTGTACATTACTACTCCAATAGTTGTACACATAAGAACAATATTTGTTTAAATGCGTGTCTTAATTTATTAAATAAACATTTTATTTTTTAAATGATACACTATAATGGATAGTTATGATATTTTATTTGAGACAAAAAAATACTTATTTCACTTCTTCATGAATGCATTTATGTTTTTTTTATATAACAATTAGAGGTTCTCATGTGTTCAAATATGGGTCAACTTTTGATCAACATTTAGTTTTTTTATTTATTTACATTTGGACTATTTATTTACAATATATAGTATAAATATGCGGTAAAACTAGGTATTATAATTACGATGGGTTGCACGACTATTGGACCCCACACGAGGCCTCTCCCCTATATAAAATACACATTTTTAAAACAATTTTTCATAAAAAGATTCTCTCAAACTTTTTTATACAAATTTTAAAAGATATATTTGTTAAAAAGTACTTAAAATTTTTTGCCTTTTTAAAATGAGACATGAACTTCTAAATTTATTTTATTTATAATATTAAATATACATTATTTTACTTTTATTTTTACAATATTAAATTACATTATTTCTTTAAATATACATTATTTGATTCGATACCTTAAAAAAGCAAAAAACTATTTCATATATTAGATTTATATATTTCCTCAAAATAGAGGTCTCTTCATTTTCTATCTTTTAACTCCCTTAACCTCTCAACCCCGAAATCCCCCCTGCCATAACGAAATCTTGCTAGTTCCGTCCCTATTTACTAATCCGTTGGTCAATCCTTTTCTACAAGTTGTCCCCTGGGCGAGTCCATAACAAGACAAGACGAGAAGTGAACAAACAACATTTTGTATTAATATTTATAGGAATAACCCAAGGTACAGACATAATATCATTTAGATAATATTTATTACTGCCCTAACGCCATTTATTGGATGCCACTAAATATAGATAACGGCCGAATCTTTGGCGGAGTGGTCAGCCGGAAACTTCGCGAGCCGACGGTGAAGAGTTCGAACCTGGCGGATAGCAATATTTTTATACAACAAACAAAAAACTTTGAAACCACCGGAGAGCACAGAGAGAGAAACATGACACGTGTTGCGCTGTCACCTTGCCACGTGGCACAATTCGATTCACTGTCAAAGACATGTCACCTGCAAACTGTCTGCCACATCACCGATGACTGGGTGTACGACTGCTGACTCAGATGCCACCTGGATGCCACGTCAACACCGACTCGACTGCCACATGTCCGTTGACTCAGTGTACGGTGCCACGTTAACTGTACGGATAGACACGTGTCTACTTATAATTCGCTGATGACGCTGACGTCACCTGCCACATCACTGTGCCACGTCAACATGTACGGACCGTACGGACTGCCATGTGTCATCTTCCCATTGGTCCATTTTGGATTTCGTACCACTTGCTGATGTCAGCTGTACGGATGATGACGTCATCACTGTACCTTCAACTCCATCAAGTCAACCGCAACTTTGACCGCTAATAACTCTCGCGTCCGATGTCAGATTTTGACGAAACGAACACCGTCGGAATCGTCTCGACGAGCTTTTTGACTTGACGCTGCTTCCATCGACTTTTGAAACAATCATTTTTTCCGCTTCCTAGATGCCCTTGATTCCAGTTTGACCAAAGGTTTGACCGGCCATAACTCGTGCAAACGGACTCCTTTTCGCTCCGTTCGAGTTGCGTTGGAACCAGGACGCTGAGCTCTTTATGATGGTGCAGATTCTGGAGAGAAACGATACACTTCAATTTCCACTAAAAAATGTCCACCGGATCAGGCCTCCCCACTGAAGACCTTTTGGACCTCCAAAAGTGACATTTACTCTGACAATAAGTGAGGACTTGGCCTCCCCACTTGTCCTGTATCCTCTGTACATCTGAATAACTGACTCACAAGCACAATGAAGACTGCAACAATGTTGTTGAATATAAACATAATGTTATCACTTCCATAAACATCTACATCCAATGTCATAGCCACTAACCAACAAAAATTGACTAGCATCAAGCTGAAAACCAATGCAGAAATGAAGGAGAATAAGTCAACAACAATATGATTCTTTACAATAGGAACATTTTTACCCAAGGATCCATCAATGCTTTCAAGCATCCTTTTCTCATGTTGTATTGCAAGTGCATCCTGCAACATCTGACCCTGGTTAGCTACTCCAAGTTCAAGTTTAGAACCACCTGTACTAACAGACATAAGAGTTAACTCTTTACTTGCATTAATTACCCTCTTTAACTGCCCTGTGTTTGCAAAAGATTGATCAGTCTTAATCCTGTGAGAATGTACAATGTACTGAATGCCATCCTTAAACAAATGATAATGATTTTGTTGCCTGTAGAAGATTACTTTTCTGTCATAAAGATAAGGGCTACCAAGCACTATCCCACAGATATCCAGTGGAACTACATCAAACAGTACTTCATCCACAAATTTACTAGTAATTGTGAACCTTAAGGTGCATTGTTTTGTTACTTGCAGCTTATCATTTTCACAAATCCAATCTAATGGATAGGGTTTCTTATGTGGTGTAGTTCTTAATCCCAAGTTATTTACAACACTTTTTGAAATTAAATTCACCTGAGATCCACTATCTATGAGTACATCAATTTTACTATTCTTAGCCATAACCCTTAAATGAAACAACTCATTCCTTTTTGCATCTTCAGATAAACCATTAACTGTAGAAGAAGAAGCACAACTTGCAACAGAAACACCAGAAATAGAGGTTTTACCTTTTAGACCCATCGCTGTTATCTTAGTGTCATCATCTGAATCTGAACCAAGATCCATAACAACATTTGTGGATTTATCCTTACCCTTCTGTTTCTGATTACGTCTTTGAGCCCACTTAGGCTTCAATTCGGGATGTAACTTCCAACAGTGATCTTCATCATGACCATTCTTGTCACAATATCCCACACTTCAATTTTCACTGAAAAATGTCCCCCGGATCAGTGTGAGAGGGTGGCAGAGGGTGGGAAAGAGTGGGGAAGAGTGGGAGAGGGTGGGAGAGGGTGCAAGAGAGTGGGAGAGAGTGGGACAAGGAGGGTGAGAGTGGGAGAGGGAGGGAGAGAGTGGGAGAGGGTGCAAGAGGGTGGGAGAGTGACAGATGAGAGAGTGGGTGTGGAAGAGGAGGAGAGGGGGTGGGAGAGAGGATGGGAGAGGGGCAAGAGAGTTGGAGAGGTGCTAGGGAGAGAGGGGAGGGAGGGAGAGGGGGTGTGAGAGTGGGAGAGTGGGAGAGGGGAGAGAGAGGGGGAGTGGGAGAGGTGAGAGGGATGGAAGGAGAGAGGGGAGAGGGTGGCAAGGGTGGCAAAGGGTAAGGGAGAGTGTGAGAGTCCGAGAGGGTGGGAAGAGAGTGTGGAGCTAGGGAGGGTGAGAGTGGGAGAGAGAGTGAGAAAGAGAGGATGGGGTGAGCAGTGGGAGAGGTGGGAGATGTGGGGGAGAGTTCAGAGGGTGGGAGAGTGTTGGAGAGGGTGGTAGAGAGTAGGAGAGGGTGGGAGAGAGTGGGAGAGAGGGTGGGATAGAGTGGGAGAGACGGTGTGAGAGAGTGAGAGAGAGTATAGACAAAGAGATAAAATAGATGTATAAAAAAACCAACTTTATGATAACGCGAGCACGTTTTTAAGTAGAGACATATCTGTTCTAGGAAGAGACAACATGTTTGTGTTATAGTGCGAGTGTGTTATAGCTTGCACTAAAAATGGTAAAAAACACAATATACCCGTGATGTTGGTCCACATTCTACATATTCTCCTGGTTATGCACGTTCTCTGACAAAAAGTAGCTTTTTGATGATTGAGTGAAGTGTCCATGCATGATTTTTAGATTCCACCACCTTTTTCATGATATTTCCACCACCTTTGCATGAAATAGTATAGTTTTCACGTTGAAAGACATACAATATCAATTCAATTTTAAATTCTAGTGATATCTTATATACAATTGAAGTTTGAAGTTTGACTGGCCGTAACTTGCACAAACGGAGTCCTTTTCGACCCGTTCAAGTTGCATTGAAATCAGGACGTCGTTCTCTTTCTGATGAAGCTGAAATCTGGAGTATTGGGAACACTTCAATTTTCACTAAAAAATTGTCCCCCGGATCACAAAGAATACCGAGCTAACTTACAAGACAAACTACTTAGGTCAGCCCCATGCAATCTAATGATAATGATGTACTTACCCTATTCCATCATTATGATTGAAGTGGCAGACATCTTTCTCATGTGATGCATCATAGTTCAATAAGGCTCAGCTATCAACACCTAAATCATTGATATTCAGCCATGTGCACTAACCTTTACTTTTAACCCCTTCATTCACAAAAAAATTTGCCACAACATTGGCTTTTCTATAGGCATGGGAAATCTTTTTATTATCAAACTTAGCTAAGGTCGAAATAGCATCATCAATCCAAGACTTTATGGTCCACGAGGGGGAGGACCTAGCTAGAAGACATTCAATAATATTTTTTGAGTACCCTTCAAGCCAGAGGTTTTTAAAATTCAGACTATGAGCCAAGTTTATTATATGAAAAGCTCCAACAGCCTCAGCTAAGTTATTGGTTTGTGAACCAAGGGGGGTAGCAATCACACCTAGAAAATTGCCAAAAGAATCCCTTATAACTCTGCCACATCCCACCACACCAGGATTGCCTTTAGCCGCCCCATCAAAGTTGGCTTTGATCCAACCATTAGGCAGAAAAGTCCAGCAGACTACCTCCCTATTCTTCTTAGCATGTTTAATTAGCTTATTTAGATAGAGATTTGTACTCCCTCGCCATTGAAATAAAAACCCAGTAGATTAGATTTTGGATAGTTAGTATCTCATCATAATAGGTTGACATGTATTTTGTGTTCTCATCCCATCAATACTAAAGAAAGATACAAATAAACATTTTCTTAACAACATTCTCTTTAAACACATGAAAAATATCTTCTCAACCTCTTAAATTCTTCCATGTGTTTCCTAAAAGTTTATCTAGATCAATTGGAAGTATTTACAACCTATTTCTATATAAAAACACTTTTTCCTCTCACAATTGTGAATTCACTCTTAAATTATTGATTTTCTCTAGCAATATATCTACACCCTATCTTCCTTAATATACTATCATTCGTTGGAATGAATGAAGTATTTTCAAAAATAGAATCACTTGATCTACCATATTTAGATACTATTCTATTGAATGTGTAGTACGTGTGGGATATATATACCCACAGTTGTTTCATTTTCCTGCAAACCTCTTTCTCTATTCTTTGTTTTAGATTATTAACTCAACCATTCTTATTTGTTTTCTTCATTTTCGTCTTCGTCACTACACAATTTATTGTAGAGCATTCAAATTAATATGTTGACCATTGTTTTGCTTTCAAACAACTTTGTTTCTACACCTTAAGCCACCTTCACAGACTAGGCTTAAAATGCTAAATGCCATATTTTTTAAGTTTTTTTTGTTGTTCTTAACATCAATCAATGAAATGTGTAACTGAATCATATTCTTCACTAATAAAAATTATCATGACAAGTGTATGCCTATTCCTTAAGAAGAATAAGTCAACATGTTTAGGAAAATAATATTAAAGCATGATCAAGTTAGCTTGATTAAAGGAGTGATAGAGAGTTGATAAATTGGTAAAATGTACTTGATATCTTAGTAAATATAAATGGGATGGAGAGATGTATTTAGCTTCATCATTGAAGAATACATATTAATGGAGAAAACTTTAGAATATGTTTGATATATGATTTGGAAACAGTATTATCTTCATCACCGAAATATTTTGATGTCTATGTTGGATCTTTGCTCTATCAAAGAAGTTTGTGGATCTAAGACAAAATTGTAGTCATAGATCACCTATAATAAATTCTTGGACAACATCTACTCTCTCCCTTAAATCCTTCTTAGTCTATAAAATATATATATAAATATATAACTTCTCCTGATGTCCCATCCACCTTTGTATACCTCTTTGTTATGGATTAAGACATGCAAAATCTTTGGTGTTGTGTATACACTACCGAGCTCGACATCCAAAATATCTGTTCTGTTCACTTTTAAAGACTATGTAATCTTTTCCGCGCTGTGTGTGGGATATATATCCCCGCTCTTTGTTTCAGATTTGTCTTCTTAATTTCTGTCCAAAATATTTATGCTCTTCCAAAAGTAAGTTAATTAGGGACTAGTGGTGCTCCCCAAAGAATAACACATAGAAATGAATAAGGCCTGTGAAGTTCGTCGTTCATGTGCATGGAATTCTGTAATTTCACAAATGAAGACTCGCTGTTAGGAAAATATGAATGAAATGAAATATTTTAATAATATTTATGAGGTCACATAAGCTTATGGTATTCAGATGTCAATACACATGTCCTTCAAAATGTCTTATTTATGCCTTGCAAATTGCAAATTTCATTTCAAACACATGCCTGCTCCCTCCCTGCCTCCAAACCTACATCCCTTTGTCTTGACTCATTTTTACAATGCACAAGATGGATCCCATACATCACAGATCTAATTCAAAATTCAAATTGTTTTTGTGCCTCATTATATCTTTTAACAATATTAAATTACATTATTTCTTTAAATATACATTATTTGATTCGATACCTTAAAAAAGCAAAAAACTATTTCATATATTAGATTTATATATTTCCTCAAAATAGAGGTCTCTTCATTTTCTATCTTTTAACTCCCTTAACCTCTCAACCCCGAAATCCCCCCTGCCATAACGAAATCTTGCTAGTTCCGTCCCTATTTACTAATCCGTTGGTCAATCCTTTTCTACAAGTTGTCCCCTGGGCGAGTCCATAACAAGACAAGACGAGAAGTGAACAAACAACATTTTGTATTAATATTTATAGGAATAACCCAAGGTACAGACATAATATCATTTAGATAATATTTATTACTGCCCTAACGCCATTTATCGGATGCCTCAGTTTACATTTCAATATGGAATAGAAATCTAAATAAGATTTCTATGTATTATATGGCCAATCTAATTATTATAGAATAAAAATTCAAATAATAAAATGTATATCTAGTTTAATTTGATTGTGATTTGATTAAGACTATAAACTTATATCAATGAAATAATGGAGAAGTAATATAATATATCAGAAAACTCATGAAATGCAAACCTCTACATTTGATATAAATGGAGAAACACTTGTGGGCATAAACTCACCCCAAGGAGACCTAAGCTTAGATTATTCTACAAAGATTAGGTGCAATAATACAACCCAATTATCCCTTTAGCAATACAATGGTTGCATAAGAGCACCTACAAAGAACCATGTGATACACTATCATATGCCTCCAATATATAGGAAAATGAGAAATGAGAAACCATTAAGTGGCATCTAAAACCATGAGTCAAAACCATGAGCCATAGCCAAAATCCAACTCTCCAACAATTGTGGTCAAGCATCATGGAATAATATGTAACTCCTCCTACACCTTTTAGACACCCCTTACATTAAATCATAATGACCAAATTGACCAAGACACCAATCCTAGGTGCTTCATCTAAGCACTAGATATCTTTGTTATGGATTAAGACATGCAAAATCTTTGGTGTTGTGTATACACTACCGAGCTCGACATCCAAAATATCTGTTCTGTTCACTTTTAAAGACTATGTAATCTTTTCCGCGCTGTGTGTGGGATATATATCCCCGCTCTTTGTTTCAGATTTGTCTTCTTAATTTCTGTCCAAAATATTTATGCTCTTCCAAAAGTAAGTTAATTAGGGACTAGTGGTGCTCCCCAAAGAATAACACATAGAAATGAATAAGGCCTGTGAAGTTCGTCGTTCATGTGCATGGAATTCTGTAATTTCACAAATGAAGACTCGCTGTTAGGAAAATATGAATGAAATGAAATATTTTAATAATATTTATGAGGTCACATAAGCTTATGGTATTCAGATGTCAATACACATGTCCTTCAAAATGTCTTATTTATGCCTTGCAAATTGCAAATTTCATTTCAAACACATGCCTGCTCCCTCCCTGCCTCCAAACCTACATCCCTTTGTCTTGACTCATTTTTACAATGCACAAGATGGATCCCATACATCACAGATCTAATTCAAAATTCAAATTGTTTTTGTGCCTCATTATATCTTTTAACAATATTAAATTACATTATTTCTTTAAATATACATTATTTGATTCGATACCTTAAAAAAGCACAGGAATCCTAGGTGTCACATTGTGATTGGTCCGTACCGATGATTCACCTGCCACGTGTTTCGGCCGAATTCGTCCACATAGATTCCGTACAGTACGGACGATCTGCTGATGTCATCATCCGTACTATCAGCTAGAAAGTCAACTCAAAACTTTGACTGCTTGTATCTTGAGCATGCGATGTCGGATTTCGACGAAACGAACATCGTCGGAATCGTCTCGACGAACTCTTTGCGATGATGTTGCTTCCGTCGATTTCCGAGATGATTATTTTTTTCGCCTTCTGGACGCCCCTGAAGCTAGTTTGACTGGAAGTTTGACTGGCCGTAACTTGCACAAACGGAGTCCTTTTCGACCCGTTCAAGTTGCGTTGGAATCAGGACGTCGTTCTCTTTCTGATGAAGCTGATATCTGGAGCATTGGAAACACTTCAATTTTCACTGAAAAATTGTCCCCCGGATCATTGAAGGGTGTCACATGCCTACTTACCACTCTCTTCACTCATCATGCCAAGGTATTGCTCAGAAAGGATGATGTGAAGCTCCACCAACCCCTAGTCTATGTGACCCATCATGGTGCTTAGCTTGGGCTCTCTTTATACGAGCTCTACTTGATTTTAATCGTATTCCATTCAGAGCCATGCTACAGGATCTAATAGTTGGGCATGCCTCCTAGCCTTTTGTTGTGGTTGATAGGCATTCAAGACAAGACCCTGAGTTTAGACCGTTGGGATCATCTTCGCTAGTGCTTGACCAAAGAAGTTGAGCCACTCTTGTGTGAAAACTATAAAATAGAGAAAGAGAAGGGTATTGGTACTACATCACCATAATAATCATCATGAATCTAACAACATATCTAAATCATAAGATCAAATCATACCTAGGTCCCCATCTCACTAGCTAGGATCCATAGATGTGGCCTAGCTCCCAAGGCCTTCGTTGTCACTATCAAAGTGGCTAAGGGCATCCCTATTGGCACAATCAGGGGTGATGGACTCCTAGGAAGAGTACCCACTAGTGAGAGTATTGAGATGGTAGGGACTACTGCCGAGGAGGATACCCTCCGTCGTCTCATGGGAATCTCCTCTACTACCTCATCGACCTCCTCCTATGAGCCCTCCTCTCCCTCTAACCCTTTAGTGCTTGGGTCTCCTCTGGCGGCATCCTCAAGAAAGATAAAAGTGGGACCTACAAACTTCTACCACCTCCTGAACCCAACTGTCACCTCAATATCATCGATGTCTATCAGAGGTGGATCATCATCTACTTAACATCATTAACACATACCTTTAAATATCCCTATTATTTGACCTTCATCTCTGAGTTCCAAAGCCAACCTACCTACACATCACGGTGAGAATGGAGGGGCACTACATCCTCCCCCCCTAAAACTTGACTTACTCCTAGAAGTCACAAATTAGGGTGGAAACATAACACATTAGTATTGAAAATTTCTATTACCAACATCAAAGTTGATTCATTACATCAAAATAATATACACTAGTTTTGTCGAACACACTCCTTAAATGGTGTCATTACTTAGTAGTGATATCCATATGATCGATAGAATTGCCCTACTCAAGATTTCCAAATACACTTTTTGTAAGAACTATTTCATAAACCTTATAAATAGGCCTATCAAAGAGTTATGAATCAACTAACAGAAATGAAATTAAGCTTATTACACAAACGACCAAGAACCCATCAGTCGTAAGAGTAGATACATACAACATACCCAAAGATTCCTTCAAATATCCCATAGTAATATTATCATCATGATATGTTCCTCATTGCATTGTGAATGACTTGCGTGAATAAGGCTTCCTCCACCATTTCCCCCAAAAAGTATTCCCCAATTTATTTATTACACAACACTAAATCTCATAACATATTCAACACAAGATCCTGATTTTACACCTTTTCTTAGAAGCATGGACACACAATTTATCATTTCATAAGTATTATATTCATGATTTAACATACATTCTTCACATACACACACAAATTCACATCACCATAAATCACATCACAAGGCTACACAAGGGTCCATAATGCATCCCCTAATAGAAAGAATATTGATGCATTGTGCACTACACTGAGGGTCTTATCCTTTCCACCGGTATCCTACACCCTTGGACAAACACCACCAAAGGATAAGTCTAAGGTTGTAAGGCAAGGATGGAAAAAAGGGAAAGCATAATCTCAAAAGTACAAGCAACTAGGACAACATAATGGGCTCGTAATTGAGTATTTTGTATTAGATTATTTCTAAACTATCTCTTTTGTCCCTTATGTTGGTTAGAGTGATCACATAATTGTTATCTGCTATTTCAATTTTTTTTTTTGTTAATGCATACAAGGCAGTGATTCAAATCAAGCTATTAGTTCATCTTGAAACTTGCTACCAATTAGAGACATCTTTGGTCCTCTTATTTCCTAGCCAATGGTTCCAGAATTGATGTCATTATGACATTTTATTCATCTACTTTAATTCCAATATTGATATCGATATTATGACTGCATTTATTCTATAATTCAAAGTCTTGTTTGTCTATGTTTGTATTCAATCTATAGTCAGTCATTTCCAAGAGATTGAGATTGAGATTGAGTGAATGGCGTAAATATGAAGAAAAGAGAGATATCGAATTGTCAAATCGTGTACCTAATGAGATGTTTATGTTGGAATCAATGCACGCCAGGAATATGACAATATGTCTGCATCTAAAATTTCTTTGTCTTGAATTCTTTCATTTCTATTTGTTATTACTAGGCTTATAGTAAAGAGTAAAAAGCGACACTAGGGTTTGGTTGGATTCTCATCGAGCAATGATAGATTGTCAGAGTAAAGTAGCAGTAGAATCCCTTGTGTATGGATGTGGATTGAGGATTGGTTCACTCTTTACCATGGTATATCTTCACATCATACCCCTAGGATCTTATGACATAGCGTTGGGAGGATTATCTTTACTTAGTGGAGTTTGCATATAACAATGGGTACCACAGTTCTATTTGTATTCCCCCTTTTCAAGCATTGTATGTTTGTCCTTGTCGGACCCCACTGATTTGGGATCATCTTGAGGATAGAGTCCTTCTAGGACTAGAGATGCTTTAGGAGATGGAGCAGCAGGTTGTTCATATTAGAGAGCATTTGGTGGCAGCGCAAGATAGGTAGAAGAAATATGCAGATGCTCATAGGGTTGATCAGCAATTTTTAGTTGGAGATCGGGTATTCTTGCGAGTGTGTCTGTGAAAGAGTCTGATCTGTTGTGGAAATGGCTCTAAGCTCGCACCACGATTTGTTGGACTATTCAAGGTTTTGGAGAGGATCGGTCCTGTTGTGTATCGTCTTGCTTTGTCACCTAGTCTATCATGCATCCATGATGTATTTCATGGATTTTTTCCCAGGCCCTACTATCCAGATATTTCTCATGTTCTTGACTAGAATGCTTTACAGGTAGAGGACGGGCAGCTGGCTCTAGAGCTCGTGGGCATTCTGCAGCATAGGAGACTCGCCCTTAGGGGAGACGTTGAGCAGGTGAGGTTCTAGTGGGATCCTAATGATGTGTCTTTAGCTACTTGGGAGGATGCATCCCAAATGGGTTGATACACTACAAAGGGAGAATCTTCTTGGTGCGCGAATCTAAGCTCAAAAATAATATTTTGCAAACTTTTCATGACATTCCACTTGCTGGTCATCAGGGTTATTTCAAGACCTATAGGTAGATCCGCAAAATATTTTCATGGAAGGGGTTAAAAGATGAAGTCTTGCATTACATCAAAGAGTGCCACACTTGCAAAATGAACAAGAATGAGCATACATTTCCAACTGGTTTGTTGCAACCTCTACCAATTCCCAATAAAAAATGGAAAAGTATATCAATGGACTTCATCATTAGGTTTCTAGAGGCTCGAGGCAAGGACTGTATCTATGTTGTCATCGATAGATTAACCAAGTTTTCTCATTTCTTTGCAATTACTAGTTCATTTTCAGTAACTCAAGTTGCAGATTTGTTTTTTCATGAGGTGTTTAGATTGCACGGGTTGTCGAAAAACATTATGAGCGATAGGGACAACAAGTTCCTAAGCACCTTTTGGCAAGAGGTTTTCAAATTGAGTGGTATAGTGCTCACTACAAGCATTGGTTATCACCCACTGACTGATGGGAAAATAGAGATTGTGAACAAGTGGTTGGAGGGCTATCTCACAAACTATGTTTCGGCACAGCAGAAAGCTTGGGTGAGATAGCTTCATTTAGGAAAGTATTGCTACAATTCATCCTTCCACATGTCTATTAGAATGTCTCCATTCATGGATCTCTATGTATATGAGGCCCCTAGCTTTGTTGATTTTATGTTTGGCGAAGCAAAGCCCCGCAAGCGAAGGATATGTTGTAGCAGAGTCAAGATATTTTGAAGTCTTTGAAGAACAATCTCCAGATAGCATAGAATCAGTAGAAGTTGTATGTTGATCAACATAATGTTGAGCGCACATTTGAGGTTGGTAACATGTCCATCTTAGAATCCAGCCTTATAGATAGTCTACTCTCAAGAAGAGTGGAGCAGAGTAACTCAAGCCACATTTCTATGGGCCATTCAAAGTCATTAGGAGAGTTGGTGCAGTGGCTTAAGAGTTGGAGCTACTAGTGGGTAGCAAGGTTCACAATGTCTTCCACTTGTCTCGCCTCAAGAAGGCGCTTGGGCACAATGTAGTTGCTTCTTCAGATTTGCCTCCTTTGGATGAGGAGGGACAGTTGGTTTTGATTCTTAAAGAGATAATCAATTCTAGAGAATGCTCTTTGAGGAAAAGACAATAAAAGAGTATTTAGTGAAGTGGAATAATTTTCCTATTGAGGATGCTACTTGGGAGAATGATGATATTTTATAGTCTTGGGGAGGGCGGACTGTAATTTCCATTTCTCAACAGTGATCAATGCAGTTGGTCGTTAGCCTATCTCGGAGGCCCATAGGCTAGTTAGAAGCATAAATTAGAGTTTTCTATTTTCTAGGAGTATGTTTTGGCAAATTTGGAGACTTGCATGTTGGAGTTTTGCAGTTTGGATTTTAGACTCCTAGGTTTTCAAAGAGCTTCGCAGTGGTGTGACATGCAACTAAAGCAAAGGAATTTTTCAGACTTACTATTTTTAGTATGTTGCGACAGCTAATCAAAATGTGGTTAAAATGCATTTGGACATACTTCCTATTTTTAGCAGTATGTTATTTTTAGTAGATTTTTAGTAGGCTAGTTCTTATTTCAGGCAAGTCAGTTTGAGCAGTTTTCGTCTCTTGCACTCTTGGAGCTCATTTTGGGTAAATTCAGTATTTTGATTAAATTTATATTTTTAAGTGAAAATATGATGCTAAGGCTTGGAGGATGCCTATTTGGAGACATAAGTTATTTTCATAAAAAGTGATCTTAATAAGGTATTTTCATTTAATGCTTTGGATGCCTAACTTGTGATATATTTTCATTTTTATTAAAGTCTTTTATCCTTCACTTTGGACCACATGTCTAGGTGGCTAATGTAATTGAAATAAAATGCAAATGTAAAAGATGAATGTGAATCTCATGTGGGCGCCCTAATTGGAGGGAAACGAATTTGAATTGGTGGAGAAACTTATAAATGAGAGTGTTGGATTCATTCTTTGGATCCAAGAAGAAATTATAATGAAGTGTTGTCGAAATGGTGATTCAATTGCTTCGAGGAATGCATACCCCCTAGCTATATTAGTTTCTTTCTTGAAAGATAACAACTAGCTTATTTACACTGAAGAACAGATGGAGCTCATTGTAATGAAGATGTTTGAAGTTATATGAAGTTCTTTTAATGATTTTGCTAGTTTACAGGTTGCTGGTTTGGTTTGGCTACAAGTCATTTTCACTCATAATTCATTAGGTGAATTTTTGTTGGTTCTAGGTGGTTGCTCATTCTTTTCTTATGGCCTAGGAATCCCTTCTTGCTGGTTTCTATATTTTATTATGAATTAATTAGTTTTTTAGTGAAGGTCTCCCTTCTTCCCAAGTTGTACCATGCATGTAGATGCCTTGGGATGCATCTTTAAATCCTTGTTGGGTGTTTGATGCATTTTTCAGTGCCTAGTCTTGGTCACCATTCTCCCTAGTTTCAATTTCATCTTGTTTCAGGTTATTTGGAGGATTATTGGGTTAGTTAGGAGCATTTTGGAGTGGTTTCTAGTTTAGTGGTCTATGTTTTATGTTTGCTGGTTTTTATATCAAATTATCAGAAGTTTGTGTTTTGGGTTGTTTTTTCATAGTTGTGAGCTTGAAGAGTTTGGAGGAACATATAGTAATATTTGGGAGTGATTTGGACAACTATAACACTTAGCTTCTTGTAGATTATACTTCATATTATAACACTGAATCAATAGTACTGATCAACTCGTTTACATTTCTGCAAATTACTATTGTATTCCCACGATTATGGAAGAGACAGGCGTTGTCGTCTTACTTTCAACATTTTTGTACTGTATTACCTGTTGAACAAGTAGAAGGGGTCGACAAGCTTCCCATACTTTACTTTTCATGCACTTTGTAATCCTCATAATGTTGATTGATTGAGTCGTCAATCTACTCTTGTTGAATAAGTGGTTGAGTTGCATAATCATTGTATTTCCATCACTTCAGTTCATTTGCTAACGATCCCCAACACCATATGCTATTACCTCACCTATCATTGGGATCTTGGTGAACATTCTTGGTGTAGGGTTACTTCCGTTAGTTGGTTTTTATTTTTCTAACACTGACGGGTGAAGTTGTTGATGTGAAAATTGAAAAAAATTGTTGGGGAATATTTTACTTGGATTTGAAAACTTTAGAGGTCTAGCATGTTTCTCACCACCTTGGTATTTGAAAACAAAAGTTCACTCTAATTCAATATTGGGTCAAACACCTTCATCCACCCCTTCATTAAAATCCAAACTTCACTTCACCAAACTTTACAAAAAAATTGAACACACCAACACTTTTGGACTTAGACATCTATCAACCTGAATTCTAACTTAGCTACTTGGTATGCGAAATGAATCCTTTTCCATGCACTTGGTTAAGATAGTTATCATCTTTGAACTCGCTTATCTTAAAGGGCATGAGTCTACCCTAAAGATACACAAGTTCATAAACATCCTTTATCCAAACATAAAACGTCAAACTAAATTCAAAAGTGTTGTCCCAAAATGTTTGTAAAGATCACTCCCCATATCATTCATCTTTTCATATCTCACTACCATCATTGCTCTAAAAAGACTTAGAGTGTCCTTTCTACCTAGATTTGATTCAACTAGAGAGTTCAAATGTTATAAATCTCAACACAACTCTCCCATAGGTGACCCAAAATTTATGGTAAAGACAAGATCACAACACAAGAGAATCATGGAGAAAACCAAAGTCACATTCACCCCAATTGATCCTAATCGTCAATAATTTGATCCAAGAAGTCATGTTACCCCATCACAACATCCCTTGTCACCATCAAAGCCATATGAGATAGAAGATATTATGAACAACCCATTTGGACTCACTAGGGAAGAAATCATGGAACATTAAGCCCTAGAAAACGTAGCTCCAATTACCCTATCTTTTATTGCACAATAATTGACACAAGGCTTGAATTCATCTATTCAAACAACTCCATCACTAGGGCTCAATTAAACACCAACACCTAGTATTATAGCTAGTCTTGCTAAGGAATTTTTCCATACTCTTCCATTTGAAAGCAACAAACTTGTAGGTACCCTCGATACCAATCTTCCTCAAACTATCACTTGGACACCAACATTTGGCGTTTCCCCCATTCCTAAGAATCCTCTACATCAATATAAACCACTCACACTCCATTACTCCACGACAACTTCAACATATTGAGGACACAATCTTCATCCATACCCATGAGTACCACAAGTGTGCCCTACATCATGCAAAGTAGTGTGGACCAAGAGTCACAAGTGGACCCAAAAGGGAAAGGAAATACCCACACACAAAATTATCCTTTAACACAACATGGAACATCTTCATCCAATTCTCCCATTGATACATCAAACCTAGTAATTTCCCAAGACACATCTATTCCATCCATCATCAACCCACATCAAACCAATCCCTTGATTAGAAATCCCATTAACCAAGGTAATATGGTGGCCGCATCTCAAACACAAGGGAATCCCCAAAACATGGATCAAGGGAATCCTTTCAATCAATGGACTCAAGGTTCTAATGTGCCCTTAACATCACAATACTTAATGGTGCCATCATCATCTTTACCATTCACCCCCAAGCCATGCAAAATCAAATGGGACATCAAAATTACATTCCTCCACATCAATCCATTATCTTGTAAGGGATGTTAAACCAAGAGAACCCCCAACCTCTCTGTTGGACTCAAGGAACACTGAGAGGGGGGGTGAATAAGTGTTCAACAATATTTAAATTTCAATTCAAATCTTAAACCATTTACAACATTTCAACAAAAGTAAAGATGCAGGCATAAGAAGGAAATAATCAAAACAATATAACACCAAGATTTTTATGTGGAAACCTTGTTAGGGGAAAAACCATAGTGGAGGTTAATCCACAATTTATACTATGTTAAAAGTATGAAAAAAGGGGAATGCGCATGCATTCAAGCACACTGGCTAGAGCTCACTGCTCAAAATTAGGAAGGCTCACTACCTTACAATATATTTGGATTACAACAAAAATTTGAATTGAGAAAGTAGCATTTACAAATGCCTATTATTAGTTCCGGTGAGGCTCATAGATCAAATTTAAGACCTTCTGTCTAATTTTGCACTTCGTTTTGCTTTGCCTTAATTTTCTTCACAAAAATCCTCTTCTGCCCAAATGAAACCATCCCAAATCACTCAACAACCCTTTTGCTATTAGCACACTTCAAACATGCACCAAATCACACTTCAAAATTAATTAATATATGATCTCTTATATATATATCCGCTAGCAAGAATTCAATCGTTATATGTTGGCTTTAGTACAATAATTTTTTTTCCCAATAGTCGGCTCAATCCACATTAAATATTTGATGCATACCCATCAAGGTTGGCTAATGTTATGTTGTGGCCCCAAATCAAAATGCTCGAACATAGAAATATTTAAACAATTACTCCTTATACATCCACGACATGCCATATTCACTGGGTCAGCCACTATGAGCTAATAAACAAAAAATCATTCTGTCAGATCTCCTAACTTAACCACCGATTGATGCAACAGCACAAAACTTAATAATAAGATAAAATAGATACTTAACAAATTTCCCCAAGATCCACAACTCAAAATGATAATCTAGTGAAGCATACAGATTGACATATTAACCAGATACCTTGTTCTTCATTTTCACTTCCGGTAAAACTTTGTTCTTTACTCTGCCTATCGATATGAATAAATCTTGATTCGTGGACTAGAATAATGACTTAGGTTACCATCAATGACAACACTAGAAGCCATATGCCAACATTCTCATCAACAATTCACAACTCGCACAAAAAATCAACACCCAAAACCCATCGCAGATGTCCCAACCACTGATTGATCCTACATTGCAAGCATATGCCCTAGCTTTACAACAAGCCTAACAAGCTTATCAATAAGCAGTCCAACAACAACAACAACAACAAGTAGCCCTACCAGCACAACGACAACAACAAGCAGCTCTAGTAGCACAACAACGAGCAACCTTAGCAACACAACAACAAGCAGTCTTAGTAGCTCAACAACAAAAAGCAACCAAACAACAACAAGCTCAACAATATTCCCAACAACAACAATTGCTTGCACAACAGCAATAACAAGGTTTATATTATAACCCTCAACAAAACATCGTCAACTTGAACACACTAGGAACATATACACTTACACCATCACCACATTATCCTACACCACCATACACACCATACAACACCTCATCATATCAAAATACCACATACATTTCATCCGCCATCCCACAATACACAACATATGTTCCTCCACCAAGCCCACAAGATGATATGGCATCGAAACTCAAGGCATTAACACAAGAAATGCATGATATCTGGATGAGAAAAATGAAGAAACCCCATACACAAAAATTATGCCTATATCCATTCGATCAAAACATCATAATGGTACCATTCCCTCCCAGTTTTGAAATCCCCAAATTCAATAAATACAAAGGGAGAGGAAGTCCTCTAGACCATATCAAAGAGTTTAACATCATGTGTATGGAGGTTTCCTATAATGAGTCCTATTTGATGCACCTCTTCCCATGAAGTTTAACAAGTCTTTCCATGGGTTGGTTTTCTCAATTGCCTCCATGTATCAAAACTTTCCAAGAAATCATTGAAAAATTTATAGATCACTTCTCCTTTAGTCTTGACATGGACATAAGCTTAGAAGAGTTATATACTCTCAAACAAAACAAGGGAGAATCTTTTGCTAATTTCTTGCAATGATGGAGGCAAAGAGTGAGTAAAAGCAAGTGACCAATTCCTGATGAACAACAAGTGGGAATTATCATAGAAAATCTCAATCCAGATTTATCCTTCCACTTGAAGATGTAGTGCATCACATCTTATGAAAAACTTGTCCCTAGAGCCCTTAACATCGAGAGAGCTCTAATCTCTTAGGGAAATACTCAAGCCTACAAAGATAATTTTCCATCAACTAGTTCAAACAACAAGCCTCATGTTTGGGCTAAGAACAAGAATGCAACAAATGATGGAGTGGTAGATGCTAAGGTGGTTCTAAGTGCTCCTAGGCCAAACAACAATCAAATAGCTAACATTTAACCAATTGTGCAAACAATACCGTCACAAAGTTGAATCATGTCAACAACACCAAAGATCAATAGGGACAAACTCCCAACAAGAACAACTATCCAAAATGAAAGTATACATAGTTGTCAGAACCTATTGAGACTATCATGAAGAAATTGGTAGATTCAAACTTCATAACACTTCCAAATTTCAAAAACTACCAGGAACCATAGGGTAAACCACCATGGTACAATGAAAAATATCTTTGTGACTCACAAAATCAAAGCACACAAAACCTCAAACTGTATGAGACTCAAAAATATTATCAAAGATCTTATCGAGAGTGAGGACATATATGTTGAAGTACCAACTAGTAACCAAGATCTCAAGATATACAAGAACCTTATGCTAGATCATAACAAAGGAAACAACATTGGAAAAGCTAAAGATTACATGAATGTGCGGTATATCTATTCCAATGTGGTCACTTCCTGTGATAGCGTCATCATCGTTATCACCATCAACGGGCCTAGTGTGGAGTGTAGAGTCACCACACAATGTGGAAAAGTCACCATCCAAGGAGTTTCATCTCAACCTAGGGCAGAACCTACATTGACAACATCAAATCCTAGAGAGTACAGTCTCCTAGATGAGCTTATGAAGATCCCCACATAGATTTATATCTTAGAACTCTTGAGGATATCACTCGCACATCGAGAAATCTTAGAGAAAGCCTTATCTTCATCATTCATCCATGAGGATATTAATACATAATAGTTTTAAGCTATGGTAGGGCATATTAGCAATCATCTTCTCACCTTCTCAGAACAAGATCTACCATCACAACCATCTCATAATCGTGCTTTACACCTTGAGGTCATTATTCATAAGAACAAGGTTAAAAGAGTCTTAGTAGATGGAGGTGCTAGTTTGAACATTTGCACCCTTCAATTAATCAAAAATATGGGCTATTCAAAGGATACCATTGAGAAAGCAAAGAGTACCACCATCTGAGCATACGATGATCAAGACTGGGTATCACAAGGCATCATTTCCCTACCCATCCAAGTAGGACCCGTCATTGCAGAAACTACATGCCAAGTGTTAGACCTTGATCTCCCCCACAATATGCTGCTTGGTAGACCATGGATCCATGCCCTGAAAGTTGTAGCCTTTACCTACCATCAATGTGTAAAATTTCCTTTCAAGGGCAACAAAGTTCTCATCCATGGAGAACTTGAGCCTTTTTATTACTGCAAGAACCTTGAGGCCATGTTTCAAAAGATACTCTAGATCCCTAAAAATGATGGGCCTAAACCATCTTCCTCATTTGTTGATTCGTCATCCCTTGCATCAACGTCAAAAGCAAAAACACCCATTGTGCAAAACATACCCGACATCAAAGCAGTGATCTAGGATGATGGTTGTGGAAACTATAACCTAATGAAGGATACTTTTGTGTTGTGAGAGCTACCTCTTTCTCCCAAATCTCATGGGAAACCCACATCTAGCACTAACAAAGTCCTTGAAACTACCAAGATGGCAACTACTACCTTCACCAAGTGGGGGGCTTGAACAAAGAAGATGCCAATGAGGAGGATATCTCTAAATGACTCTATCAAGATGAACAACTTGTCCTCATTCTTCCCATGGAAGATGGAAATAAAGGCTTGTAGCTAATGAAGGGAATAGGGTATACCAAGAATAAAAATCTGGGACAAAATGACAATGGTTTGCTAGAACCTATCGTTCCTAAGAAACATCTAAAGAATCTTGGCCTAGGTTGTACTACTAGCAAGGTTACCCTAATTGGGAAAGGTACTTTCGCTAAACTGGTTTAGTCTTCTTCTTGGTTACCAACATCATGTGATATGACCCTAGACAAGTTCTCCCTCGATGTTGCTGACTTATTTGAGAATAACTCCCTCTTCATGATATCCACATCATCCTTCACCCAAAGCAACCAAGCAAATGAAATACATCTAGTATACCCACAACTCATTGATTTGGACCAACAAGGACCACCAATTCTAGATTTATTCAAAAATGATGAACCAATCTCATAGTTCATGGGACTTCGCTACAAATTATCATGGTAAAATCACAAAGTTGGTTTTGACATAGAGCTCGACACAAGGGCATACTATGGGGAGACAATTGAATCCTTTAGTCACAAAATTGATGACATGCAACTAACATGCAGATCTTCAAGTAAAAACCACATTGTGGCACTTTTTTATCCTAAAATAGTAAAAATAAAGGACAATGTCAAATCCTTGTTGGATGAAGAACAAAAAAACCTAGTAGCATTCTTGAAAGAGCGAAGAACCAACTTTGCACGGTCATACACAAATATGCTAGGGCTTGATCTAGAAGTAGTTGTGCATCATCTAGCAGTTTATCCTAATGCCAAACCAATAAAGAAAAAGTTAAGGAAGATGCACCCTCAGATAGCACTCTTGGTCAAACTTGAGTTACAAAAAATTCTTGACGTTGGATTCATCCAACCAATAGATTATCCTAAGTGGGTTTCAAACCTGGTACCAGTCTCGAAACCCATTGGGGGCATTAGGATCTGCACTAATTTTAGAGATTTCAACAAGGCATACCTAAAGGATGATTTTCCTCTTCCTAACATCGACATCATAGTGGATCTAATATTTGGGCATGAAATGCTATCACTCATGGATGGTTTTTCTATTGCAAGTATGAGCAAGCTTGGTGGTGTTGTCATTAATGTTTTGATTGATGTCAACATAGTTCAGAATGTTGCAGATTGTGCATATATAGTTGAGATGCTATTGAGATGTTGTGAGTACATGGAGCTATCCTTATGATGTTGCAAATGTGTTGAAATGATGAGTTACCAAGTGCTTTTGAGAAAATTAATAAAGAGTGAAGTTAGAGTTATGAATGTGCTTCGCATTTCTTTTGAGTTGATCCTATGCTTGTGTAGATCTAAAGGGTTGTTAGGGATATGTTGGTGTCATCTCCTGATATGTAGCTTCTAGTTTGATGGAATGTGAAATTTGTGTTCACTGGAGTGTGATCTGGTTTGAAAAAGTTGCTTGTCTATGGACTAGGAGAAATGTTTCTACTCCACAGTCCTTCACTATTTCATTTTAAGTCTTGAAAATCTAGAATATGTCTTGTAATAATGTTCTCTTGGTTCTGGCAGAGATTTCCATGGTTTGGTGTTCCAAAAGTTGAGTTTCAAAGTTGTATGTGTTTGCACATTCTGGATGGACTAATGGAATATGTTTTGTGTTTGAAAGTTGTTGCACTTGTTGTGGATGTATTTGAAGGTATCTGAGATGTGTTCTTGAGCATGATAAAGTGTGTTGCATCGTTTGTGTGTTATCTTCTTGTTGGGAAGTGTGTACTCTAATGTTCATTTGTGTTTTCATTAGGTTTGGCTGACCTGGTGTTTACACTTCATATGAAAAATTAAAAATTTAATTAAGGAAATGTGTGGTTGATTCAATACATTGCTTTTGGTCTTGGTTAAATGTTTTGGTCCACTCTCATTCCTTTCCACTGCCAGAATGTTGAGTTGTCGACCTAATTTAAATTTACGAAATGAAGCGTATGTGGCTAACCTCGGAGAAAGTTTCTAAGGTTGAATATGGTATAAATGCAAGTTGAGTTGTGAAGGATTAAATCATACAAAGTAATGAAGTAAGCCACAAGTGAAGAGCAGAGTTGTGTGAAAGTGGGTTGAGGCAACAATACTTTATTGTGTTGGATTCTTGAAAGCAGTGAGATGAAGGTTTATGCAATCTTCTAATCAAAGCTTTGGATGTGTGTAAATTGTTGTGGTGGATCTTTTTGTTATCTTTTGTATCTATAGGTAGTGAGCCTCCCTGTTGGACAATGAGTCCTTTCTGTAGGAAGTGAGCTTTTGTAATCGAGTAGTGAGCCCTTGGAAGTGAGCCTCTTGTATTCAGTTTTGCTATTACTTTATATTGTGAGTTAATCCTCATCGTCATTTTTTCCTTATTGGGTTTTCCACGTAAAATATGGTGTTCATTGTGTTAATTTTTCTTTCTATTATCTGTGTTGGAAGATGAATTACTCTGAGAGGGAGGGTGAATCAGAGTAATGTGTAAATTTAACTTTTGTAATTTGAAATGCATAAATAAATGATGACTTTGAAAAAAACTAAATGAACCTTCTTAACTTAAAGTGAACTTGAACACAACAAAAAACCTTTAAGCATAATGATTGTTTTTAGTGACTTTACAAACCACTGTCAGAGCATAATATAAATTGTTCATATAAAAGTGATTGAACAATTCTCTATATAATGCTTTAGATTCACAAGATTCTATGCACTTTATGATAGACTGAACATTCTTTTATAGCATATTTGACAACATACATTCATGATAGATTGAACTTTATACTTTGAATCCTTTCAGAATGAAACATTAAACATGTATCAGAGCATTACATGAAATGCTTTTGACATATGACACAATGAAAACTTAAATAGTTAAGCACATGAGCTGAAACATAATTGCACAAATTTCAACACATGACACATTATTTTCCTGAGTGAAAAAACCCTCTTGGGGTATAAAAAACCACTCGAATAATTCCTTTTATTATTTAGAGCACCAACTCCAAAATTGCAAGAGCACCAACTCTTTACAGTTTAGGGGCACCAACCCCTTTTATCAATGTTGAATGATAATGATTTAGAGGGTTTCTCTGTTCCAATGAAACTTTTTACAAAAACTGACTGGTATACACAATACCTTAAGAATTCAAACAAAAATTAGAATCCTTAAAATATCATGTATAGTAGTATTATAATCTACCTTTCAATATTTCAAATACATATAAACAGATTTTGCTTGATAGCACTTTTTCATCAATCATCCACCTCTGGTTCAAAGACCATTTTTATACACATACAAAATGATATCCTTGTTTTCAAGAAAAACAATGTTGGATACTATAACTGTCTAAAACAGTTATCCAAGTGTCAAGTAATTTCCAACCACCACAAAAAGGGTTTTCTTAAAATAAACCCCACAACTGTCTAATTAAGAAGTTGATCAGAAATTTCAAATGTCATGGCAATTTAGTTAGGGTTTTATAAAAACCCTTTCTTTGAAAATAACTTTACAAAAAAATTCTGATTAAAAACTCCTGTTAAAAGAAATTTTGAAATGAGAAAACTTCTTTGAAACAATTAACTGATTTACCAACAATTTTTTTGTTTTGATGCATAAACAAAAAATAATCTTGAAACAAGTTCTTTGTTATTCTCTAATCACAATTTCCAGATTTGAAAGAATACCAATAATTGATTTTCCTTCAAGTAAACAGGGCTCGATGCTACCTTTTTGTGAATGTAAACAAAAACCAGTTGTATTACCCTTACGATGTTTCTAGTTGACTCACCATCCAACTTTAAGCTTTTAAACTTCTCTCTTCTTTGTCAGCTCCAAGTGGCAACCATTCTTTCTTCCTTCCATGTTGGCTAGGGTTTCACAATTTTCTTCTTCAAAAAACGTTACATTCCCTTTGTCAAACAAAATAATCATTTGGAATCCACACAAAAACATAATGAATATATTTTTTAACTCCAACATACCCATAATGTTGTCGCTGCCAAGTCAACCTATCCACATATTCATTATGGTCCACGTGAGTCATGTTGGAATTGTTGCCTCAATCTCACTGGTTGAAACCTCTAAGAAAGCATGGTTGCTGAGACTGGTGACATGTTTGGCCGACTAGCAATTGAAACCTTATTGAAATTATTCAGGTTGTTGTGACCTTGCAGGAGTCTCGCCGAATGCTTTTACTTTGGAGCCTATCACTGTGACAGTTTTTTTGTTGTAACCTCTCACCGCTTGTGGAGATCTCTGGCTAACAGGCCATTCTATTAGATATCAGGGAGAGTCTTGGGTGTTCGCTATGTGCTCTAAGTGATGTGTTAATGTCTCACCAACAACGTTTGGTTTGAAGACATTAGGGAAACTCTCGCCAAAAGGAATACTATCGGTAAGAAGTCTTACCGATGAGGGAATGTCACACTGACAATATTCTCTCGAGGTAACTCAAAGGGCTTTGGGAAGATGTCCCAGTGACCGATGAAGGTCTTGTCGACAGGGACACACTTGGAGGCATTGGGGTAACACTAAGGGTTCACTAAGAACTCTTAGTGATGGACATAAGTCTTGCCGATCGTTTGGTGCTCGATGAAACATAAAGTATTCAGAGTAACATCTCAACGAAAGACAAAAGTCTTGCCGACTCGGTAAGACATGTTTTCTCAAAGTGAAGTCTTGGAGAAAGACGAATGTCTTGTCGACTATCAGGCACTTCGATGTAACATAAGGAATCTTGGTGTAACCTCTTGGCGAGTAGTAAGTCTTGCTGATAGCAATGTTGAGGTCGGTGTGACTTGTGAATAGTGATACGAGTCTTGCCAATGAGGAAACTCTTGCCGATAGGAATGTAATGGATGTTAGAGGTTTTGGTATAACTTTGGAACCTTGGTATGATCTCCTGGCGAAAGATGATAGTCTCGCTGATGTGAATTCTCATGTCTATGTGACTTATGGAGCTTCGGTATGATGTCTCACCGATAGCGATGAGTCTTGGCGATAGTGATACATGTGAGGAACTTCGGTATGATGTCTTGGCGACAAGGGGAAGTTTGCACGATAGCTTTCTGGACTCGGTATAATGTCTTTCTGATAGTGAATACTCTTGGCGATAATGACGATATGGGCTCTGTGGCATCGAGGAGACACGATTAGTGTCTCACTGACATGTGACACAGGTTGAACGCCTTTTGATCGAGTGAAGACTGTCCGACGTGGTGCGACTTGGACCAATCAGAAGAGCCAAATGGGAACCATTTGAAGTTAGTCTATTGTGGCCATTCTATGAGGAAGTTCAACAAACAAAAATGAAATGAATATAGCCTGGAATGAAAGATGATGCTCGGTTGGTTTTTGTTCGATATAGGTAAGTGATAGAGTGAGGGCCAAGTGGTTGGCTGGAAGGCTGAGGTCATAAGGCCGAAACAGGGGAAGTGAGAGGCAGGGTTATGCTGCCGAATTCTCTCCTGATCAAGGATTAAATGCCATGGTTGATCTCTCGTGTTGATCTGTACTGTATACTGTGTGAGGGTATTGCAACAGTACGAAGATTGTTTGGTTTGAGAGGTTGATCAGGAAATGTACAAAGGGAGAGTTGGTTACCAGATTGTATCCATAATGAACAAGATGTAATCTCTGAAAAGGCTATGAGCCTTAATTGTATTATAACCTTCAGTTGCTGAATAATATAATGGCTTGATCTTTGGAGTGTGGGGTTTTTTACCCGAAAGGGTTTTCCCCACGTAAGTCTGTGTATTATGGTTTTTTGTCTTATCTTTCATCTGTGTCGGTTCTGTTTCTAGAATCTGTTATTGCATGATGTTGAATTTACATGTGCTTCTCTTAGAAGGATCAATGTGGGAAATGAACTATGTCTGTTTCCTCTTTAGGACATAGTTTTTTGTGTCTTTGAGGTAATAATCAAAATTAAAGTTACCAAAGGCACCACTGTTCTTGGAGGTTTCTCTGAGATGCACTAAATTTACCTAACAAGTCATGAATACCATAGTCATTATTTTCCATCGACTATCCAAGACAAAATAATCTATACTTTATGTTTAGGCCGACACAAAATAGTGTCCATGTGACTATCAAAGCCGATACAAATAAGATGTAAAAATCAATGTCAACTCTTCAATGCAAAGTGAATGTCCAAGTTTAGTCAAGACCAACTTATAACTTAAGTCAAAGTCAATGAAACTCAAAGACCAAACAAATAAGGTGTAGCCCAAGGACTATGTGTACCATGGTTGATATGCAAAGTGAAGCCTGACCATCTTTGTTTAGCATACACAATGACTTGTGAAATAGTAACTTACCAATGCCAAAGTATCAAAGTTGATGCCAATGTGATAACCAATAGCCATTAAAATGGCTTATATTTTAATCACCAAAAGGCCAAATTTTACAGAGTATGCCTTGAGCTAGAAATGCAAGAATAGCCTTTATGAAGTTGTATCCTTTATGAAGTTATATGAATAACTCATGAATATAAATGCAACATGATAAACTATCTGTATGTCAAGGAAGATACAACCAAGCATGTAAAATTTGAACAAGGTGAATTTACAATATAAGACTTCATGAAAATTGAAGCTTATCAAATTATCTTCAATCTGAACAACAAAATGCTATCACCTATATGTGTCTCAACAAAACCAAGGAGAGATTGAAAATAAACATGCAAATGTAAGTACCAACCACAATCATTGAACCATTATGAGTGGAAAAACAATATGTGCATATGTAATGATAGAAATAAATGATAACACATGATCATCAACACTTGTAGAAAGAATAACGCCATGTGATATATATATCCTCTACACATGAATCCAACATGATCAGTTCCATAAAGCACTGTCCATAATGTACTGAATATGCCAACAATGATTGCAACAGTAACCAAATACACCAAGTACCATAATGCCAATGCCGAACCAAGTATCAATCAATCAGTTTTGACATCAAGGACAAATATGCCACAAAGAGAAAGTCAACAATCTGCATTTCAAGTTCATACTTAATAACAGATTAGTGTGGTTGTGAAGTTGATAAGTGTTTGAAGTTTTGTGATTGAATTTGGTGACAACCTATTCACCCCCCCTCTCAATTGTCCTATGCCTTTTAACAATTGGTATCATATCTTTGGTTCCTTGGTGTAGAGCTTAACTACTCAAGGTAGATCCAATGGTGCATAAGTTGGTGATCCCTATGTTTGATGGATAGATGATTACAGTGACTAGAAAATGAAAATGAGAGGATATATTATCTCTCTTGGTTACAAGACCTGGAAGATTGTTGAGACAAAGTATGTTGCACCGACGAGTGGTCCTACTACTGCAGATGAGGTTTCTGCTTATGAGGAGAATGAAAAAGTGAGGTATGGTATTTACAGTGCTTTATCCAATACTAAGCGAACAAAAGTTATTTCTTTGGGCACTGCTTATGAAGTTTGGAAGAAGTTGGAAGATCTTTATGAAGGAAATGATAGAGTGAAATTGACAAAAAATTTGATGACAAAGCATAGATATGAGAATATGAAAATGGAAGAAGGAGAAGATATTGCAAGCTATTTTCAGAGGATTGATCTGGCAGCAAATGAAGTTAGAAAACAAGGGGGTACTCTGATTGATGAAGATATAATTGAGAAGATTCTAATGACCTTACTAGAGTGTTACAGTGACAAGGTTTCAGTTATTGAGGAAACATATGATCTTAAGAAATACACTAAGGAAGAGCTATTTGGTACCTTGACTTCATTTGAGATGAGAAAGTTTGGAAAGAAAGAGGAAAAGAAAAAACAACATTTAAAGCAACAAAGATTGAAGATTTTTTAATAGAGTTGTACATAAGAAGAACAAAGATCATAAATATAGAAAGGATAAGAAATAAAAAAAAAGTTGTACCATGTTAGAGAAGAAGCTGGAATCTATGATGGTGAATCTAATTATGAGGGTGATGATAGTGAATGCTTATTCTTAGCTTTGGAGAGTAAAACTGTGTCTTCTAACTTTAGAAAATGTGCAAGAAAAAGTGATTTGGAGAACAAGAAGGATGAGATGGAAGGTACTTTGGTCACCACATTTCATGCTAGACAAGATGAAGACTATTGGGTGATTGACAGTGGATGTTCTAATCACATGACCAAAGATAAAAGTAAGTTCACTAAACTTGAAAAGTATGATGGTGGTTTGGTCATGTTTGGTGATGATTCTAGAGCAAAGATTGTTGGGAAAGGTACAATTAGTTTTGATGGAATACACAACACTAATGATGTATATTATGTAAAGGGCCTAAGGAATAACCTTTTGAGTGTTGGACAAATGTGTAGCAAAGGTTTCAAACTTGTGTTTCAAGATAATACCTGGGAGATCAGAAAAGGATCTGGAGTTATGGTTGCTGCAGGAAGGAGAACACATGGAAATATCTATCAACTTAAGGGTGTTGATGGTTAGTGCCTTGTATCTCAAGTTAATGAAAGTTGGCTATGGCACCAAAGAATGGGACATGTAGAATTTGATAATTTGATCAGGATCAGTTCAAGAGATGTTGCCCGAGGTCTGCCTAAAATCATAAAGCTTGCTAATATTGTTTGTAGAAGTTGTCAGTTAGGGAAATAGACAAGATGTAGTTTCAAAGGAAAAGAGAAAACTACTACCAAAATGCTGGAATTAATTCATACAAACCTATGTGGTCCTACTAGAATAGGAAGCCTAAATCGTGATAGGTATTTTCATGCTCCTTATTGATGATTATTCTTGAATGATGTGGGTTGCTTTTCTTAGAGAAAAGACTCAGGCTTTGGATAGGTTTAAAGTGTTCAAAGAAAAAGTAGAAAATGAAGTGAACCTAAGAAACAAATGTTTGAGATCTGATAGAGGTGGAGAATTCACTTCTAGTGAGTTTAATGCATTTGGTGAAGAGCATGGCATAAAGAGAAACTTTTCTATTCCAAGAACCCCTCAACAAAATGGATTGGTTGGGAGAAAGAACCAGACTATACAGGAAGCTACAAGAACCATGATGAAAGAAGAAAATGTACCTGATGTGTACTGGAGAGAGGCAATACACTCTGTTGTTTATGCTCTTAATAGAGTTCAAATCAGAGGCAACAACACAAAGACTCCTTATGAGTTATGGACTAGTAAGGCTCCTACTATGAAATACTTTAAGGTGTTTGGAAGCATATGTTACATTAAAAGAGATGATGAAAATATTAGGAAGTTTGATGCTAGATGTGATGAAGGGATTTTCCTTGGATATTCAACTACCAACAAAACATATAGATTCTTTTATAAAATATTGAGGAAGATTGTTGAGAGTGCTAATGTGAAGGTTGATGAGGTTATGCACAAACCTATTGAGATAAGTGAAGTTGAACCTAATGATCCTATTGGTGCACCAGTACCTGGAGAGAATAAGGAAGAGGAAGAAAAATAGATTGAAGAAGAAGAAGAAAATGAACCATAACTTGTTCCTAAGACTCCTAAGTATGTCCAAAAGAATCATTTGGAGGAACAAATAATTGGAGATAAGAGTGGAGGAGTGAAGACAAGAAGTAAAGTAGCCGCTAAGGTAAATTTGTGTTTACTTTCTAAAATAGAACCTATGTCTATGTGAAGCATGTGAAGATGAAAGCTGGGTTGGAGCTATGAATGAAGAGTTGCAGCAAATAGAGAAGAATCAAACATGGGAATTGGTTCCTAGACTTGTGAATAAGAATGCCATTGGTTCAAAGTGGGTATTTAGGAATAAGTTGAATGAAAATGGTGAAGTTATAAGAAATAAAGCAAGACTTGTATGCAAGGGATACTCGTAAGTTGAAGGCATGGAATTTGAAGAAACATTTACACCGGTGACAAGAATGGAAGCTATTAGGATGTTTTTGGCATTTTTTGTCCACAAGAACTTCAAAGTATATTAGATGGATGTTAAGTTTGCATTCCTGAATGGTTTATTGAAAGAAGAAGTACACATGGAACAACCTAAAGGATTTCAATTATCAGACAAACTGGATATGGTTTGTAAATTGAAGAAGGCATTACATGGATTGAAACAAGCTCCTAGAGCATGGTACACAAAATTGGATAGATACATGACACCAAAAGGATTCAACAAAGGCTTTGTTGACAACAATCTTTACTTCAAAGTGAAAGGTAAAAAAATGTTGATAGTGGTAGTATATGTTGATGATATCATTTTTGAAGGAAATGAAAGATGTGTAAGAGATTTGTAGAGGAAATGCAAAAATAATTTGAAATGTCCATGATTGGTGAGTTGAATTCCTTTCTTGGTCTTCAAGTAAATCAAACTAATAAGGGGATATTCATTTCACAATAGAAATATGTGAAAGAGTTGTTAAAGAAGTTTGGAATGGATGACTCCAAACC